>BDMV01000011.1:4055308-4066696 GCA_008326285.1 Oryza officinalis | reverse complement strand
ATATGGATTTCCAACTAATGTCTCTGTTTAACACTGCTATTAATTAATTACACATGACAGGACATTTGTGGGAACAAATCTTAATCCATTGTGGGAGAAATTTTTGGTCCCCTCTGAAGGTAACTTAAAAAAATCTTAGAAATTATTTGGATCACGTGTCCTATTTGGATCAGGGCCTTTTGTCACCTCAATTTTTCTTCTTTTAGTTCCATGTCATCTAACCAACTCTGAAGGTAAATTAGAAAAATCTTAGAAATTATTTGGATCATGTGTCCTATTTGGGTCAGGGCCTTTTGTCACCTCAATTTTTCTTCTTTTAGTTCCATGTCATCTAACCAAAAAAAAAAAACTCGACCAACCTAGGAGGAACTAGGTGCCTTTTTTAATTAAGAAGAAATAGGCACCCAAATTCGCCTCAACAAGGACTTGAACTTGGGTGGTCTGGGCGTACATCCATGCCCTCAACCAACTAAGCTAGGCTCAGTTCCTAATTCCATGACATCTCAGGAAACATTTTTTTGTTCCATTGCTTTAGATTTTGAAAATGTAACTTCTTAAGACATTTTATCCCATATTGTTTCCCCTGCCACTCCTGTATATTTTTTTTATCTATAATGTATAACTTTTCATTATGCTGATGAAATTACTGCCCTGTTAAAAAATATTAATAACTTTTCAGTAAATAGCATACTCGTACTGCATGGTACAAATCAGCTTGACCAAAACAGTTCCTCTCACAATCTGATCTGATTAGATGATTCCTTGCGTTGCCAACACACATCGAATCCACTGGGTAATGGTGCAATTGTTGAAACATCTGATGAAAAGATTATCATATTGCAAAGAAGCTACAATGTTGGGGAGTTTCCAGGTTACTATGTTTTTCCTGGAGGACATTCGGAGGTAAAATCTTAAGATTCCTTGATCATTTTGAACACAGTTGATGCATGCTAAGATTTGATTAAAATTTTTAGTGTAAAATTTAGGTACCTTGAGGTACTTTCTCAAGGACCATAAAATTTCTCTCAAATATAACTGTAGTCATTATACTATATGATGATAACACTGGCACGATGTTTGAACTTCATGACACCCATAGCTCTCAGTTTGTCTGACTTATCTGAAATTTACCTAGTTAGATCTGTATTCTGTTCAGCAAGTTGATCTAATCTCACTTAACGTATATAAGAAACTCTATGCTATTTTTCTTCTCATATAATGTGAAAATCAAGCAATTCTCCTTCATATTTTAGGAAAAAGAAACATGTAGAAACTTCAAAATGTTGAACCTAGTTATTGAAGTCTTTGGTATTTTGATTCTACATGACTGATGGGATTATTGATTGAGTAGCCGCTCAGTAATATACATGGTTCTTATGACTGAAGTTTATCTGTATATCAGCCACAAGAAATTGGAATCTTGGCTCACCAAACTGATGAGAAGGACCTCGCTGTTCTCAATGAAAGAGTTTCCCAAGAGATGTTTGATGGAATCATCCGTGAGGTAGTTGAGGAAACTGGAGTGCCTGCTAATTCACTGGTAAACAGACAAACCTGCACTCTTTATCTTGTATATAGCTAAATGCTGCATCAGCAGACCAGCCTATACTCCACCTTTTTTTTTTGGTGAAGTTACTGGTTGATATTAGCTGGGAAGGCATCATTAAATTGATTTTTTCTTAATTGTTTGTACATGGCACATACTATGAAAGTAAGGTTTCTATGGATTTTTTTTGGCTATTTACCCACGTTTAATTTCACAGACAGAGCCTGTCTTCATTGGTGTTTCTCGCCGGGAGATGAATGTTAGGCCAACTGCTTTCTTTTTTACGAAATGTAACATAGATTCAAGGGGAGTGTATGAACTATATTCTAGAGCTCAAGATGGCTATGAATCTACTAAGCTGTATGCAGTCTCAGAGGTGAGTTTATTTGCATTGATCCCCATCTGGCTTTAGGACTCATCTAAAGGCTCTAACCACCAATATCATGTTTGAATCACAGGAAGAGATACGAGGAATGACCGACCGAATGCCTGGCTGCCACCGTGGTGGCTTTGCTTTATATGAAATGATGAAGAATGCTGCCAAAAAATCATGAAAGTGAACTATAGTAATGTAAGTGGTAAGTGCGCATTCAGATCATCTTATGCAAAACACAAACATACATGATGTTGCAAAGCGGCGGCGGGCGAAAGAGAAAATCAATCGTGCATCACCCTTTTCAATCATCCATTGTTGATGATCATCATTTTCCACTGCTTAATTGAGATCATCGTTGCCATTCTGAATGTGCCTATTTGATCTTTCTTCTGCAGATTGAGTTCTTCTGTAATATCATAAAATAAACATAGAGAAAGAGACATTGGCGTCACAAGAAAACAGTAGTTACTACTATTCTCTGGAGCTGATGCATTTTCTTTCTCTCTGCTTTGTTGCACTGATAGTTTTCCAGTACAAGCGCGGAAGAAATAAGTTCTTATTTACATTCTCACTTTATTTTTTGTTTTCTATCCTACATTCTCACTTTTTTTATTGGAATTGATGTTGTAATTGAGACCATCGCAGTCGTGACATGATCTCTAATCAAAATCTTTCTGTTTCGGATGTTGTTTACCTATTTACTACTCGTGCAGTGTGCCACTAAGAAATACTACTCCATACGCCTTCGTTCGACGGAAACGTAAAATGAGCCAATACGCCTCCTTAGAAAGAATACGTGGAGGGCAGAAAGGCCACCATCGTAGGCCCCACCTGTCAGCGATAACCCCCTCGTCGTTCTCTTCTCCCCCAAAACGCTAACACGAGTGAATCGTGGAACTCGTTCGATCTCGCCCTCGCGGCGGCAACCCTCTCCTCCTCCGCTCGCCGTCGCCGGCGGCATCACACCACGATACGGAGAGAGTGGCGTAGCCGCGTAGAGAGAGAGGGAGATAGCGAGGGATGGACGCGGAGCTTCTGGAGCTGCAGCGGCAGCTGGAGGCGGCGCAGAGCGCGCGGTCGAGCGTGCGGCTGTCGGAGCGGAACGTGGTGGAGCTCGTGCAGAAGCTGCAGGAGCGCGGGATCATCGACTTCGAGCTCCTCCACACCACCTCCGGCAAGGAGTACATCACATCCGTACGTCCGCCTTCCCTTCCCTTCACCTCGCTGCATCTCTCTATCTATCTACTTCCCTAATCCCTCGCCGATACTTTTGCTAGAATCAGATTTACCTGTAAAACAGCCTCTGATACTGTGCAGTTTAGATTGTTCTGGATTTGGGGACTGGTGGTATTGACTAATGATGTTAATGATGTGAATGATGGACTCCGCGTAGAAATTACGGGCGTTCGGTATCGTCGAAATGAATCTAAACACTGCCGATGCAGAGTCTGTTAGGAAACGATAGGCAAATAAACGATTAAGAACAATAGATCAATCATAGAAGACACGAGATTTAACGAGGAAAACCCTCCCAAAGCAGGAGAGAAAAAACCACGGGCGCCAGCCAGCAAAATATCTTCACTATATCGGGGTGAGGTTACAACGCCGAACGACGGCTTACAAGAAGTAAAATCAATCACGGTGGAACCCTAAAAGGGATATATATATGACGATCCGTACCAAGCCTCCGGCCCAAGCCTCCGCTGCGCTCCGGCAGAAGTTTGGCCTTTATTATGTGCAAATAAATTTGGATCACAACTCAACAGAGTCCCCCCTCCCTGATTGTTTTAATGCTAGTAGTAGGTACTGAACTGAAAATTAGACATACGATTTTAGGATAATTGGGATTAAAGGATGCCGACCATTAGATTATTGTGAGAGATCTTTCACTTCGAAGCAGGCACACCATGTAAAATTGGTTGGATGGAATTAGCGTTTCTGAATTGGATACTGGTTGTGTTCTATCTATATTTTGTGAGAACCTGTAAATTGGTTTTAGTATTTAGATATTCTGGCCCACCTGTACATTTTAATGTCTGCACGTATTGAAGAGATTAGGTGGAATTTTACCTATTGATTATTACTACATATTTCTCTCGAGCAGTTCGGTTCAAAGCACTTGCTTAACTGAGAATTCATTGTTCTTAGCTTATTCATGCTCAACTTGGTTTGGCAGGACCATCTGAAGCATGAGATCAAGATGGAGATCAAGAAACGGGGACGTGCATCGCTAGTAGATTTGTCAGATATCCTGGGGGTGGACCTCTACCATGTTGAGAGACAGTCACAGAAGGTCGTTGCAGATGATCCGTCTCTTATGCTGATCAACGGCGAGATCATGTCACAGTCTTACTGGGACACTGTCACAGAAGAGATAAATGAGAAGTTGCAGGAACGCAGCCAGATTGCCTTGGCTGAGATTGCCGCCCAGTTGCATATTGGATCAGAGCTGGTTGTCAATATCCTTGAGCCTCGGCTTGGAACTATTGTAAGTCTGCTAGTCTACCCTTTTAATGTTTTTTATCACTGGCTATGTTTTCGCTAATCTATACTTATACTTCAATAACTAGATGTAATCTGTCATGCCAAGCATCATAGAGATAGGCAGTTAGCTGGTCCTAATAATTCAGCTATTAGTCGAAGAGAGCATTCTAGACACAAATGCAGGAGCTTAACCTTTTCCTGCTTCTGTTGCTTCAGCCTTCATCTCACAATTTTGTGGACATTATTTTTCTCTAATTTCTGGTACACGAGTCACTATTTCTAATATTTATGTGGTTGTGCAATTTCTAAAAACCAGCATTTTCGCAAATTATTTGTTTGATTGTTTCTACCTTTCCCTAGAGTACTGATTCTTCTTCATGTCTCCAAAGTCAAAATATATTATGAAGTGTGTTTTATACTTTAAAACAGAACTACAAAATCATACAAGAGACCATACCTACAGTCAATATGAACAGACCCTTCCTACTGCACCCATGGCATTTCCAGTTCTCATTCAAGCAAAATGATACTGTAGAAAATTCTCCTTTCAGGTTAAAGGAAGGCTAGAAGGTGGTCAGCTATACACTCCAGCATATGTCTCAAGAATTACTGCCATGGTCCATGGTGCCACTAGGGGTATAACAGTTCCAACAAATTTGTCATCTGTTTGGAACAGCTTGCAGCTGCAGCTCCAAGAAATGCATGGTGCTAGTGGAGTTTCTGTGGAAGGTTCATTCTTCCAGTCCATTTTCAATGGCTTACTGAAAGAAGGTGTTGTGCTTGGATCAGTCCGTGCAGGAGTACAGTGGACACCAGCTGTAAGATCCGTAATTTTTTTAGTTCATATTCTTAATCTTAACTCTTAAGCTATATTTCACATTGTGGTGATTTTCTTCTCTGTTAGGTTTTCGCACATGCTCAAAAGGAGAGTGTTGATGCCTTCTTTTCACAGGTTAAGAAATTTCTTTTCTCGAATATGCAAGAGAACTGCATATCATTGCATTAAGAAGAAGAAAATGTTTAAATATTTACAAGACACCCACTGCCATTGAGACGGAAAAGGGAAGGAAAAACCACCAAAATCCTCCAAAACCAAGAAATTTCTAACTTATATTTTAGTTCCTACAATTTATAATATGCTAGAAGCTAAGTATGAGTTAGTAGCATAACTAGACCATGTATTTATTTGGGCGAGATTACAACTTTGCATGGGTATTTCATATATAACCACTGGACATATTCTTCCATGCACGTGCTCATTCACAAACTGGCAAACAGCTTTACCATATGTTTTTACTGCAAATTAAATCTCTAGGTCTGATATTTAGCAAGGATATTGAATTCTGAAACATATGCTAAAATATTGTTATGCATTATCTCCTCCTATTTGTAACTTATATGTTTTCTTTCAGAACTCTTACATTGGATATGAAGTGCTTCAGAAACTAGCAATTCCTCAGCCTAAACAGTATTTGGAGGTAATGGAAGATGTTGCTGTGCCTTTGCTGTTTAAATCATCGGTATGTTTATATTAACAATATTATTCTCTTATATAGGCCAGATATCCAGATGGTATTGCACTGGAAGCTGTTTTTGTTCATCCTTCTGTCGTCGATATGCTAGATGCTGCCGTGGGTGATACAATTGAGAATGGACAATGGTATTGTTAACTTTCATGTCTCCTCCAAGGTTAACTGTGATTTTTCACTGTTATCTGCTGTGAGCTCCAAACTCAAATATAAAAGAGAAGAGCTGAATTTGCTTCTTTTCTCCCTGTGTACATGGTTGGAACTTTGGAACTATTACAAAGAGTTTGTATGATATAACATGAGAAGAGGAAATGGAGTAAGCTAATCAAGCTATAACAATATATGGAGATAGATGAACAACTAACTTCAGTCCACACTTCACAGAAAGTCATTTACACAGCTGAGATTTGACCGAGAGGCCTAACCTTTTTAGTAGTGCCAACGTATTTTTTTTTGCAGCTTTTCCTAATTGACTGTTAGGAGTAATCTGTTTTGCTGCTGTGCCCTGGACTTCTCTCATTGCCTATCTTTGATGTGTCCTTTATTCTTTCAGGATTGATGCTCTTTCAGTTCTTCCATCGTATATCACTGGCCCTGATGCAACCAAGATATTGTCTCTCTGTCCATCTTTGCAGAAAGCGATCAAGGTTGGTGTCTTTAAAGTAGTTCAATTTTGTAGATTTTTCATGGTCACTCATTAAAATACTTGTTTGCAGTCTTCTAAAGCAGTGGTATTTGGAGAATCATGTACCTTCAGTAATGCATTCATCAAGGTGAATTCTCAAGTCATTCTTCATGGATTTGTCAAAATCTTTGATGCATTCATATCCTTTTTTTCATGTCCCGTTATATATATTCTAAATGAGTGTAGTTCTGTTCTTTGAACCATTTAAGGGTATTTTTGATCGACTTGAGAAAGAGATGGACTCATTTGGCATTAAGCATAGCGCGGGACAAGGAAAGCCCTTGAATATGAGCAGTGAACATAGGATAGGATCTGGCCAATTATCTGATGGAAAAGATCTTGGTGATAATGGCACCAGCAGTACAGGTGCTTCATCTGACAGAGGGCCAAAGAAGAAAAGAGGGAAAGTTTTGGGTTCTGCCAAAGGTGCTACAGTTGAAAAGGATGATGACAATGAAGAAAGCATTCCCGTCAAGGGCAAGAAAGCTCATAGGAAAAACAAGGATGTTGGTTCTTCTGGTGATGCAAAACATGGTGGTAAAAAAGCATCAGAGAAAACGAAAGAGGACAATACAAACATCTTTCCAGATGATTTGATAGAACAAAAAGTTTTGACTGTTGCTCCAGAGTTAGAAGAGTTGGGAGGTCAGGAAGTTAGAACAACATTGACATGATTGTTTCTACTGGGTTTAAAATTTTAATTCTAGAATTCTTAAACTATTTTCAGGCTCAGACGACTTAAATGGACCACTTAAATTACTATCTTCCCACCTGAGGCCAATGCTTATGGACGCATGGATGAAGAAAAGGAACACTATGCTGTCAGAAAATGCTGAAAGGAGGCGACGCTTGCTTGATAATCTGCAAAAACAGCTAGATGAGGTAATCTGCTTTTGACCTCCCATCCATATGTTTATTTTTCTTTCTGCGTTTCTATCGATATTTTTTAATGTATTGTATATTTTTAAATGTATTTGTCTGTTGTCATCAGGCTGTTCTGGATATGCAACTCTATGAAAAATCTCTGGATGTCTTTGAGGATGATCCTGTTACCTCTGTAAGCTGATATAGGCATTATCTTCAGCAAGATTTATTGCCACCCAATAAATCAGTATCATCTACTTATGGTTCTTATCTTCTTTCTTGTTTCCAGGCAATCCTACACAAGCATCTGCTAAGAACTATGGGTGCTCCTGTAGTTGATAAAATTTTGCTTACACTGGTAATTTCATGCTCGTGTACTCATGGCTGTCTGCTTAGAACTATACTCTATGTTTCAGTTTTCTCGGTTTTGCTTTGCACTTAACATAGTTATGTAGACCGCTTCAGATGAACAAGAATCTTGCGAATAGCTTCCTGCGCTAGTTGTTCCCTTGTTTGCTTCTTGTGCTGTTTGTTTTTTTTTTAGAAATAGCAATTCGTTAGTATCTTGACCATTGTATATACTTTGCATTGAACCGCTGATAGCATAAGGACAACAAACTGAAGAATGGCATGGATGTTGAAGACAGTGAAGAAAATGTTCAATTGAGCACTGCTGACCGTACTTCTCTGGTATAATTCGCCCTTTTTTTTCGTCCTCGATGTGTTAGGTGTTGTTTCCGGCACCAAACCTGAGTGATAACTTCATTTGGTTTAACTTTCTGTGCTTGTTTATGAATTGGAAAATAAACTTTAGGCGAAGGATCTTCCTGGGCCATTTCGTGCATGTTTAAGGCCCAAGCTCTAGTTGAAGCACTGGAGGGAAAGGTTTGACTTTAACTAAGTCTTTATTTTCACCCCTTTTTTCATAATATCTATTATAATGGATAACTGAAATTCTGGTAACTGTGCTAACACCAAACAATTTAGCATAACACACACGTGTGGCACAGAAAAAAGAAGTAGGGATCTCTGGGCTATGCATGGCTATTGGTCAATTAAGAATTAATTAACGAATGAAACTGCATTCTTGGGACAATGAATCTAGTATCATTACAGAGTTTTCCCTCGAAGTTTTCTGCATTGTGGCTCTCACCAGTTATCAGACTGCAAGATGCCATATTATAGAGAACACAAACAACTTCATAATAGCTTGCATCCGGCCTAAATCCTGTAGGAACTAGAACCTTATCTGTGGCAATTTGCCAAATGTTCATGGTACCAACAAATTGATCTTCTAACTCTAGGTAAACTAAATATACAGCACAAGTCCATCAGAAACATTCACCAATGAAAATTAGTGTTGAATCTTGTAATAGATTATATATTGTATTATTTTGCGCAAAGGCATCTCTTAGTCAAACTATAGCTTTACAAGATGGCTCAGATATGAGATCTTGTGTGTAAGAAGTATGTTGCATAGTGCATATCTAACATTCAGCGAGATATTAAACTTCTTCTCTAAGTTGTCATAAAAATGTTTGTACTGCTAAGCATGTGACTGCACAATGCACACTGCAGTGAGTTCATTATTGTGTGGAATGTTAATAGTAACAGTCAACTGCTAAATTTCGAATATTAAACAAAGTCTGTAACATTACATATCAAAATTGATTTTTAGTTCTTCTAACCTTTACCTTGCTAATACATGACAGCGGTTTGATTCATTTATGGATGCTTTAAGAGATACAGCAGAGGAAAGGTATTTGTGTTGTAACTGCTTTCCACAGCGTCAGAACTATCAAAATGCTCATTGCCTTTCTTTAATTGCAGTGGCTTGTTATTTAAGAAGCTTGACAAAAGATTAGAGAGATCAATGCTGCATTCATACCGCAAGGTATGTTCTTTGGGTATCTTTTCTTTGATGTACCACGTTGTCTGATGTTTGAACTGTTAAACTTGTTGGGTGTTACTCTTATTGAAAAAAATGATGCTAAATATAGTAAACAATGTACCAAATCCCAAATGTAAACTCTGTTATTTGCCTGATAGGTTAAGTGTCTTTACGGCTGAATTTATATTGCTATTTATCTGACACCTCGATTTCTTATATGATATAAAGGACTTGATGGCACAACTTTCTTCAGAGAATGATCCAATTTCCTTCCTCCCAAAAGTTGTCGCTCTACTTTTTCTTCAGGTTTGTTTGATTGTGCTTCCTCTGATTATTTTTCAGTTCTTCATTCAATATTTCTGTATTGATCCTGAGAAACATGTTTTATTCCCTTTAATGTATTTTTGTAGGCATATAATAAAGCTCTTCAGGCGCCTGGAAGGGCGGTTGGTGCTGTTATCGCACTACTGAAGGTAACTGATTTATTTTTTATCTGTTTAAGATACACTCGATGCCGTTGAAGCAGTATATGCACTTTTTTTCAGGATAAGGTACCAGCTACAACATACAAGGTTTTGGCCGATTATCACAGCACTACCGTGAAAGTTCTAGCACTACAAGCTGCTGCTACTGAGGATGTAAGTCTACTTAAACCAGTTCAAAGTGTCTTCTTATGACTAATGCATTCCTATCAAAGAAAGATTGAATGTAAACTTAGAATTCATGGAGTGCTGTTGCTCGCATTCATAGACTAACTTGGGTCGTTTCCATGCAGGGGGAAGATTGTGCAACTGATCGAATGCTAGAGAGGAAGGAAGATCTGGAAGAGAGGCTGATGCCAGAACTGAAATCCCTGGTGCTAGGCACAAGCAAAGAATGAGCAGCAAGACTATGTGCATTCTGGTGGTGCATGCAAGCCTGCTAGCTAGGGCAGTGCAGGGCTATCTTTATTGCTCTCATCCTCTGCGTTGATCTTCTTTGCTCTATCAGGGAGTAAAAAAGAGCTGTGGGAAGTGGTCTTCTCTATAGATAGAAGAGAGAAAAGAAAAAGGAGGAATACACCATCATTTGAGAAGTTGATGTGTGAACATCTGATTGACATCTCTCTCATGTAATCTAGTGCATGCATTTCAGCAAATGCTCAGGCTAATTTTAGTGGCCGAAGGCATCACTGAATTCACACCAGAATCTGAATCTTGAACTTGATGCTGCTCGGTTTTCTAAAAACGAACTTGCGAGTGACATACCCAGAGAATTTGTAGCGACAGATAGTAAACTTTTACAAACACCTGAATCAAAACGCATCATGCAGACTATAAAGATTGGTCTTCTCTGTCTTGTCGAACGGCAGCATGTCTCCAGGAGAAAGCAAACAAACAGATGGCGCTGCCGCGGGCGTTAGATAGATGATGGAGAGCAATGCAGAGTCTTCTACGGCCTCTAGAGACCCAAATAGGGTTGGAGTTTTAAACTCCGAACCCCTCTTGTTTGCTTTTTGAGAAAATCCTCGAAATGGCTCGTTGTTTGCGGATCTTTCGACAGGTCAAACTGCGCGGGAATGGGGTGAGATCGAATTCCCAAGATGGTTATTGCCTGTTGGGCCTAGTAGGCCCAAACTAGCTTCTTGGGTCTGACTTAAGTTGGGCCCACAAAAAAGTGACAGCAACTGGGTAGCGATCCATCTCACAAGTCAAACTACACCGACACAAAAGAAGGCAAATGAACACAAGGAAGCAGCACTAATGACTTCAACGGGTCAGTTTTTTTTTCCTCACCAAATTCTGTCTTAAACTAGAATTAGAGTGTCATGTTTTGGGCTAAGAACTTAGATCTTGTGAGATATTGACACTCACATGTACACTTTGAGCTCTTGGCAGGTCCAACACACTCAACAATTCTAAATGCAAAGATTTGGGCAACCAAATCGATCGAGTAGTCAATCTAGCTATATATATATTGTTGACAGTTTCACTTGGTAGATCACATGATTAAAATGGTACAACTGGTAACTGG
>BDMV01000011.1:3903381-4055208 GCA_008326285.1 Oryza officinalis | reverse complement strand
ACCACGGCTACCTAGCGGCCTAACCGCGAGGGAAAAGGGGAGAGGGGGAGAAGAGGGGGGGTTACCGCGGCGGGCGGTGCTTGCCGGGGACGGGGTGACGACGCGAGCGGCGGCGCGGGTCCGGCCGAGGGTGAGGGCGGGCAAGGCGGCGCCCGGGGCTCCTTCGGGAGCCCTCGGCTGCGGCGGAGGTGGTCGGCAAGGGCGGCGGTGGCAGCGAGGCGGAGTGGAGAGCTCGGGGTGGCAATGGCGGCCGGGGCGAGAGAGAGAGGGGGGGAATTTGTAGAGGGGGAATTAGGTCGGTTTGGGGCGGAGGGGAAATGCCGATTTTGGGCCGGGAGAGGCGGTGCGGCCGAGCGGCGGAGCGGGGACCGGCGCAAGCGGCCAAGCGGCCGGGTGACGTCGGCGGCGGTCGGCTGCCGAGAGAGATGAGAAAAGAAAAGGAAAAGAGGAGGGGGAAAGGGGGCTTGCCCCCTTGCCGATTCGGGCAAGGGCGCGCGCGCGGGGGAGGAGAGAAGGGGGCGAGGGGGCGCGCTCGGCGCCTTGTCGGCACGCGCGCAGGCGGCGGGGCCGAGGCGGGGGCCAGCGGCGGAGGCGGGACGGAACGGCGCCGGCGGGGGCTGTGGGGAGAAGAAACGGGAAAGAGAGAGAGAGGGGGAGAGCCGGCGGACCGGCTCGGGCGCGTGCGGGCCGAGCGGCCTGGCGCGGCCCAGCGGGAGGGAGGCGGCCGGGCAGGCGGCTGGGCCGAGGCGGCCCAAGAGGGAGAGAGAGCTGGGCCGGGGGGGGCGGCCCAGGGAAGGAAGAGGGGAAAGGGAGCGGCCGAGAGGGGCTGGGCCAGGGGCGGCCCAAGGAAGGAAAGAGGAAAAAGAAACAGGCCGGGAAGGGAAAACGGCCCGAGACAAGGGAGGAAAAACAGACTTTTCCCGAGAAGGATTTCTAGAGGGATTTAGGGTTCGGATTTGAAATCCGATTTCGCGGTTTTCTCCGGGATTGAAGTGAGAGGGGAGACACGAGACCTTGGCACACGACAAGACTCAACCGAAGAGCAAATTTTCGCAAATAGGGTTTTTAGCAGATTAATTTTCCCGCTAACGCCGCGACGAAACGGGCGTTACAGGCCGATAGCCGACTCCATGACAGAGTTGCCCGATGGAGCCAAGACCATTGCGTATGATATCTTTTGTCCACTATTGCTTATAGATGGAATCGGACCATCGGGGACTTGAGGGCTGATATCTTGGATGAGCTCTGTTAAGTGGAATCTAGCCGATTGATGGAAGATATGAGTAGCCCATTCTTGCCACCATGCCTAAAAGCTGATATGGATGAAGACGCTCAGATGCAATCGGTCACAGTCACCAAGATTTGGGAGTTCAATTTCCAGCACTTTACTCATGACTTGCACTGATGAAACTGTGCCCCTGCTTTCTAGGAGCCTATGGAAGTAAAGGTTGACAGGGAGTTGTCCAAGCCCGCATTGTCTAGCAGCCATCATGGGATTGTAGAATTCATAGGACAGGCTGGTGCTTCTTCCTTGGAATATGCCTATTGGGAGCAGGCATGGGGTGATGCCAATCATAAACGATTCCCTTGATTCCATGTCGTCGTTCACTAGGTCCAGGTGGAGATCGTCGGGGAGTTCAAAATCTTGATCTGAGGTGTAGATGAACATATCCATCTTAACTGATGGCGGACCGGTGTAGAATCGAATGAACCATGTGGACATGTCTTCGGCCGATTGATCTGCTCCAGGATAGACAGAGGCCGCCTCTTCATAAGACATGCATCTTCTGGTTCTTGGATCTTCATGATCGGCATGTTTTGACGGGAAGCAGGAGTCCGATAGTGGCGGCCGATTGACTATGGTGTTGGTATGAATGGTTAACCAAAGCTAGATAAACCACCATGGTCCTCCATGCGCCACAGTTTGCTTCAGCATCAGATCTTGGGTGGCAACATGAAGCAGCCGATAGACAGCTCCCAAGAGATATCGGCCAAGGGGGATTTGTTTCTTATCAACCAAAGCTTGAGCCAAGTGTTGGTAGTTTGTAGTGGGGCCGCAGGTTGATCCACAGAAAACAAATCTTTCCAACCATAGCGTCAGGAAGGCCACGTGTTCTCTCGCTGAGACTGATCCTTGTTCCATATGCTCAGAGATATATCCAGACCAGCCTCCAATCTTCTTGGTTTTCAATTTATGGCTGCTGTTTGCCAGGAGGCTGAAGGGATTGATCTCGGATTGGATGTCTAATCCTGTGAGCATCTTGATGTCGATCAATGTTAGAGTCATTGGACCTTGTTTGAATAAGAAGGCATTCAAGGTGCTAGACCAAAAATAGGTGGCCGTTGACATAAGTGGTTCGTTTTTCTTGGTATCGGTCAAGGACAGGGTGATGCATTGGCCGATTCCTATCTCGTCCCAGTGAACCTGTTTGGTTGCAGCAATCCTCTTGTGCCAGGTTCTGTACCCATTGAGCTTCGACAGCCAGGATCTAAAAGTGTGCTTCCACGAGGAGACATTGGGCTTGGCTTGCTTGAAGAGGACTCTGTTCGTCTTGGCATTTATCAGCCAGGTTGGGTCGCAATTGCCCATGGGGCCTAGCAGGAATCGGTGCGATTTGTCGTTGGTGGGGATCAAGATTTGGTTTTTGAAGACCTATGTCATAAGAACAACGATGAAAAAATAAGACCCGGGGGGCAAAAAGCAGAAACCCTAGTTTGAAGAAATCGGCGGGAAAGTGAAAATGTGGATTTAGAAGGGATTGACTTACCACGGGGATTTCGGAGGCGTAAAATGGGGCGGAAGCCATTGTTGTCGTCAAAGAGGTCACCGTTGAGGGGATTGATGCCGATGGGACGTCGAGGGGTCGTCGGAATTGAAGAACACGAGTGGTTACTAAATCGGCGGTGGAGGGCAGCGAATCTGGATCTGCGCGGTTTTCAGATAAACCTTAGCAAAGAAGTCGATAGGTTCCTCGGAGCTAATTCTGCCACATTATATAATGAAGCAGAATTGGGGGGCATGTGTTAACAGCAGATATTCATAATCGACCCGGAGAAAAAAGAGAAAACCGAAGCAGAGAGGAAAGATTAAGTTGGAGTCGGACCAAGTATCGTATCGGACTCGGTGAACGTATCGGACTGGGAGAAGCGCTAACAGGAAGAGTGTATCGGCCGATACGGATTCAATATGGTTATTGGCCGATAGAGGCTGGAGGTTGACAAAGTCAGCGTGGGCTTGGTCTGGGCTCGAGATAAGCTTCAAGGAAGTTGCCAAATAGAGATAAAGCTCGGTTTCAGGCAATTGTATCTTGTAAATCAAGTAGGTTTAGATCTAATCTGTGGCAAGAGTCTGCCGCAAAGACTTGTTTGTTAGTTGTAGATAAGATCGTGTCCTACAAGGACCCTGTTGTAATCATGGGTATAAATATCCCGGTAGTTTGTACATAGTAACTCTCTCACAACACAATACAACAAACAGTTTTGTTTTCAATCTACTTTCGGTGCATCGCCAAACCTCGCGAGAGGACGACTCCGACGAGTTCTTGCTTCCCCGGAGCAGAGGTAAGAACTCGTACCCGACGATCTGCATCGTCGGGGCTAGCATGTCGCTTTAGACACGTTAAGCCTCGATGATGTGATCGTCGTTTATCATGTTTTGGATGATCTTGACAAGTGTTTCAATTATGCTTCGTCAGCGAATTACTCGTTTTAGGGTTTGTTGCCGACGGCGGTTTAATTATTGCGCTTGGTTAGATCATTCAATGCATCTACCATCCCCAAAAGCAATCGGCGGCTTGATTTTCTTTGTGTTAAGTTTCAATTCACACTCTGAGTTGCTATCGACCTTAGTCCTGTTTTGAGATCTAACACAAAGCCTGCTTTCGGTTGTAATTAAGGATATCACTGGGGTTTCAGCCAGTCTTACCTGATACGCATGTTTATCGTAAGGTTTTTATGCATATCTGCCATCTACATGAACGGATTGATGAATATAGATGCATCGGTTGTAGATTACTCTTTAGGGTTTATCTGTGGCTGACACATTTATATTGGTTGATTGGTTCATGTAGATTTGTACTAGAGTATTAGCTTGTGTAGTTATCCTTGTTACATCCTATCGGCCGATACCGTTAATTGACATTAATATGTTGATGAAGGCCGATAGGATCAGATTCATGCTTTAATTTTATTTTATCACGAGTGAGCCGATATAGTTTTGCCCTATCGGCTGGGCCACGACAATGCGACATCGGCCTATCGGCCGATCGGCCATTGTTTTCTAACATGGTTTACTTGTTTCCTTGTTGATTGCAGATCAAATCAACTGGCACGCTCTGTACACAACTAGGCAAGCCTTTTGGACCTGCACTGGAGTTAAGCAGACCTCCCAGGCCGCCATGAAAACGTGAAACCCGTTTTGTTGCGAGGCGGGTCTAAATTCTACGCCAACACCGGCGTCCTAAGGGATTACAAATTTATACCTTCGCTGTCGTTGCTCTTTCCTGCACAGTTGAGGACTTCTCCTTTCCAACCGCGTAGTTATTCCCTTCGGCCGAATGTCACAACTCTGTACTAAATTAGACTACTTAAATATAACTACCTTTCGATTTGTACTTATGCTCAACATTCATTTCTTTCTGATGATAACTATTTCAACATTACAAAATTGCTAATCACCTCAGCAAACATCTACTAACTTCAAATTATTTGCAACATACAACTAAATAACTATATATGCTAACATTAAACAATGACAAATGGTTCACACATTATACGTACTAACATTCATCAAATGACTAACGATTCATAAATAATAACATCGAAATAACAAACCTCATACTTACGAATTAAAAATTCAAAACTTAATACATATTTATACCTTAACCTTCCCTTCCCTTGTAGTGCTGCTACCTCAACGACGACGACGCGCAACGGCGCAATAGCAATGGCGACGGCACCGGTGCTAGGCGCGACGGCGGGCTGCGGCGTGCGGCGTGCGGCGTGCGGCGAGCGCGGCGAGGCGGCGAGGCGAAGTGGTCTCGGGTTTGGAGTGATTGGGGACGATTTGGAACCGGGGGCGCCTTATAAAAGGGTCTGTCGAACGCCCATAGGTCGATAGGGGTGGTGGGGGACCTGTCGCACACCCGTAGGTCGACAGGGGTGGCGCGTGGCAGGCGGCGGGCCCTGTCAAACGCCCGCTGTTCGACAGGGTCTGTCGACACGCCGCTGTTCGACAGGCCCACATGTCGTTTCCCCCCGTTCGATAGATCGTTATTTTTGCAATTTCATCCACATGCCAACTATTTTTGCGATTTTTCATTAAAACAATATTATTTCTAAAAAAAATCTGCACTCGTGACCTCGATCACCTAATCCAAAATTCGAGCTAAATATTATTATGAGATCTAATCAAGTAATCATATTTTATAAAATATAGTGTATGTTGAAATCGTTTATATAAGAGTTATCATTGTTAACCTACCAGTCAATGAATACCCTATAAAATTTAAAATGTTTGCTCAAGGACAATGGATCGTCGGGCCGGTGGAATCCAGCCAAGATTTTATTAAGCAAGAGAGAAGTGCGTACTATATATACATACGTTACAGCAACAGGGTTGTTGCTCAGCGATATTGGATGAGGTTGAAATCGGAGAAATAATAACAAACTAATGCAACTCAACAGGTAAATAACGCTCAAATTCTAGAGAACAGAACCGAGGGAATATTCCACCACAAATTAAGTTATCAAAATGATGCAATTTAATCTCCCCTCCTACCCCAACTCCGGCCGGCCGGCCGTGCCGTCTATAGGCCTCTGCCTTGAGCTGCATCTTACAGGTTGTGGCCGAGAACTTCATCGCCGGCATCCGCATGACCATCGCGGTAGGAGCTCAATCATAAAATTTAGCCAAAATTTACTACAGAACACTCAGAAAATATGATATTTGCTGAGACAACGTAAGAACGTGAATTTGCTCGAGAACACTTAAAAAACATAATAATTTGTAGACACTGTACGTAATATTATATGATTTCCTGCGATTTCAGAGAGAGAATTTTCACGAAATGACACATTTGCCTCTAGGACCAATCTTCATTTGCCGGCTGGTCGTCTGCTCCTAAGTCGTCTTAGCCGATGTCAGACAGTAGGAGGAGTCCGGCGGTGGTGATCCACTCTGACTTGTGGTGGGAGAAGGCCAATGTGGAGGGGAATGGGATCCACAACGACGAGGACATAAAGTCCTCCGGCTCCGTGCACGTCGTGCACCACCTGTGAGCCGAAGAAGGTGAGAGCCATTGCTGAGGCGCTGACAAGACAGGAGAAGTTGACTCTGGTGCTCGTCGGCAATGGGTGGGACCTAGTCAAGCTTCTGGCTTCCTGCTGAAAGGATTTGGTGTGCCCTCCTCCTCCTCTTCCAACTTCCCGATCTCCGACGGCGCCGGCGAGGAAGGCAACGAAGGGCGTAGGGAGGCCGTTGAAAGGCAGCGGGACGTTGCTCGGCAGCAGGAGCTAGACGATGCAGATATGGGTGGACAGCGGGAACATCACGATGTGGAGACAAGGAGCAGCAAATGCGACGTCGCCAGCGCCGGTGCCACTGCTGGTTGGTGACGGTGGAAGGGGGCGCTAATCTGCCGATGCCATCATTCCTTCACCTCTGTGCCGCCTGCTGCCTGTTGAGGAGGAAGATGAGAATAAGGGAGAAGAAGATGGGGGTAAAATGAACATTTTCTCTGATTTCTCTCTCCTCAACTAAGTAAATATTGTATTCTAATGTTCGCGGTGTCCCGTGATAAATTATCATGTTTTTAAGTATTCTCGAGCAAATTCACGGTCTTGCGATATCTCATAGCAAAGACCGTATTTTTTGAGTGTGTTGTAGCAAATTTTGCCCAAAATTTATCACATTGCATTTGATCGTTCTGCAACTGTTTATTATCCTATCATCCTATGTGTTCAGCTATATGATTCACAACATGTATGTGCACATATTAGCATGTTTACAGTGTTGTTCCGCGGCACAATGTCATTTGTCCAGTTTTGTCTCATCCACTGGTTGTCGCTGAGCCAAATTTTCTCAAGGCAACGATAGTATACAGACTGAACAATACTTGGACTCCAGTATTATACGGCCATACTTCACTGGAGTAATACTTGGACTACGATAAAAGGAATAATCCAAAAGCAACGCCTCTAAAAAGGAAGCGATGAACGCACTCGCCGCCATCGCCATGATCCAGCTGTTAGCAAAGATCAAACCATATGATTTCACCACAGACAACAAATTCTTTAAACTTGAGACAACGTCTTTAACAAGAGAACAAATACCGTCATTATCGGTACGACAACCAGCTAAAACCAGACCTATAGATTTAACCCCAAAGTTGAGGAACCCGAAACTCCCCGGTATACTACAGTCCTCTTGTTCCAAGTCAGTCTCGCTATGCCAGCTTTACTCCAACTGCAATCGGCCATGAACACCACAACATGCAACGTACTTTCCTTAGACATGCGGTCCTATGATGATAGTGTCATGAGCAAGCTAATAAACAAACGCCCAAAATCTGTAGGGTTCAGCTAAAGAGAGGATGAGCTATCGGCATAAGAGATTCCGTGAATCGAAGCCAAGATTTCTCTGGTCTACATGCTGTGGAAGCCAAGATAATAGAAAGACCCCAAAACTATCACAAGGACTAGCCGCTAGGCAACAACGGTCAAACCGTCGGGGATCTACCGTCACTACTACAAAAGTGATTTTTCTATACGAGAGCCCATGATTTTTGCAAACGGACCATAACTAATGGCGTCTGAAAAAATCGAGGGTCATTTTCCCATACGGCTTCTTAAGTGGTCCGTATGGAAAAATAGATTTTCCCATACGGGCCTCTTAAGAGGGCCGTATGCAAAAATGAGCTCATTTTTGCATGCGGCTCACTTAAGCGCCCGCATGCGAAAATAGAATTTGAAATTTGAAATTTGAAACTAGTGTATCTCACTCATACGAACTCCAAATTAGATGATTCTTCTTCCTAAATGTTTCTAAAATAATGCTCTATCATGTTATTGTGTTCTTACTGCTATTATTTTGGTCATTTTTTCTTGAGACTTTGTTTTATCAATTAAAAATTTGAATTTCAAAACTTCAAATAATATTTTGAAGCAATAAATGATTTCAGCTGAAAAAGTCGTCCACAACAAAGTTGTATAACTCATTAAGATCTATAACTTCTATTTTAGTCATTTCTTCATCCGACAAAGTGATCGTAACATTTTCACAAAATTTACATATCTCTCTCTATAGTTTATAAAACTATATAAGATATGTACATTTTATGAATAATGTTAGAAATAACTTTGTCGTATGAAGAAATGACCAAAATAAAAGTTATAGATATTGATGAGTTATACCATTTTATTATTGATGACTTTTTCAGTTGAAATCATTTAGTATTTGAAAATATTGTTTGAAATTGTCATAATTTTAAATTTAAATTCAAACTATCGAAACAAAGTCATATAGAAAAATAACAAATACAAAAGTTGTAGATCTTGATAAGTTATACCACTTTGTTGTTGATGACATTTCTATTTGAAATCATTTATTATTTGAAAATTTTATTTGAAGTTGTCATATTTTGAAATTCAATTTCAAACTGTTCAAATAAAGTCATATAGAAAAATGACCAAAACAAAAGTTGTAGATCTTGATGAGTTCTACAACTTTGTTTTTAACAACTTTTTCATATGAGTTGATATAGTGACATAAAAATTGATTTGAAATTTAAAAAGTCACATGCAAAAAATTAATTTTTGCATGCGGGCGGTTAAGTGGCCCGCATGTAAAAATGGTCTCTCTTCCTATACCTAACCTTATCTTCTCTTTCTCTCCTCTCACTTATTATCTCCTCTCTCTCTCTCTCTCACTTGGGCGGCGGCAGGAGGCGGTGGGCGACGGCGGGAGCAGCGGCGGCGGCCTCAAGAAGGCGCGGCGGCGGCGGCAGCTAGGAGGGAGCGGGCGGCGACATCAAGGAGGCGGCGGGCGATGGCGAGACAGCGGGAGCGGCGGCGGATCCGGCGGCGCCGTCCTCGGGAAAGCCGGATCCGCTGCCCTAGGGGCTCTCGGCGGCGAGCGGTGGGCACGGCGACGGCCTACGGCGACGGATCCGGCGGCACCGTCCTCGGGAGGACCGGATCCGCCGCCCTACGGAGGAGCACGACGCTCGGCGACGGCGACGGCGGGCAGCGGCAGGCGGCGACGGCAGCGGGCACGGCGCTGCCCCGCGACGGCCGGCGGCCGCAGCGGCGTGGATCTGGCGCCGGTCACGCGGCGTCTGGCGGTGGGCGGCGACCCCGATGACGACGACGAGTGGGCGGATCCCGCCCGGATCCGGCAGCGGCGGGCCTCGTCCCGCCCGGATCCGGCGGCGACGGCCAGTGGCGGGAGCGGATGGTGGCGGCCAGCAGCGGGGTCAGGTGGCGTGGAAGCGGCCGGCGAACTCGGGCGGCGATGCCGCCGCTTGCGGCTAGAGTTTGTTTTTTTTTGGAATTTTATTTTTTTTCGCGATATTTTCTCTTTGCATGCGGTCGGCTTAAGCGCCCACATGCGAAAATCGGATTTTCGCATGCGGGTGCCCTGGCCGCATGGGAAGATGGTGATTTTTGCAGACGATTTCGCGCATGCGGCTGGCCCAACCGCATGCGAAAATCTTATTCGCCCGTTTGCAAAAACTCATTCTGTACTAGTGCGCTACACCAACCATGTTGCGGCTACACTTCTCCATCAGTCCCAGCCGTGCCACTCAATTTTTACAAAATTGAAACCATGTCATCATCATCACGTTTTTTATCTTCTTTCACATCTGCACATAGAACTCATTCGTCAAATTTATCTTCTTTCTTTCACCCTCCCTTATCTTCTTCCTTCCTCATCTCTCCGTCGCGGCGAGGAGCGAGGAGCGCGGGCAGGACGGGAGAAGCGGCAGGGGACGTGCAGCCGCTACCGCTGTCGAAAAGCCTCTGGGCCACGAACTGAGCAGCAGCAGAGGACACGACGTGTCAGAGATCCATGCGAGGAGAGGGGAGAAGAAGGTGCTTACGTCGTTGTCGAGGGCCGCGACAGCGGTGCCCTGGTCGGACGGCTCGATGGCGAGCGGCATGTCGAGGTGATCGAGTGTCGGTGGTGAGAAGTCCCTGAACATCTCGGCGATCTTTTGCCGGTACGGCCGCTACGGCTTGAACAACGTCATGTTCGGCAGCTTTGCCTTCGGCCAGTACTCCTCCTACGACAACCCGCACAGCTTGAAGATCTTATGTAGCTGCTCAATCTGCATCAGCAATGACGATGGGGAGGAATCAGATGCCGATCCATTTCATGGCTTATGCATAGATAGATGGAGTTGAGGTTATTTAATTACCTCGGTTTGGCCAGGCAAGATGGGCTTGCCGGCGAGCAACTCGGCGAGGATGCAGCCGGTGCTCCACAGGTCGACGACGATGTCGTACTTGGTGGTGCTGAGGAGGAGCTTCCGCGGGCGGTACCAGAGCGTGACGACACGGCTGGTGAGCGGCTGCGGCCTGCCGGTGTCGAAGAAGGTGGCGAGGCCGAAGTTGGCAATCTTGAGCACGTCGTCACCGTCGATGAGTAGGTTGGCTCCCTTGATGTCCCAGTGCAGCACGTCGTGGTCTTGGTAGTGTCGGAGCCCGTGAGCGCGGCCTTGGCATACTCTGCCACCATGACAGACTCTGGCGACCGTGTTGACCGTGGCGGGATGGCCTAGAGGCTCTTCGGCAGCGGCGCCGGCTGCACGTCCCTCGTCGCTCCTCCCGTTTTGCCCGCGCTCCTCGCCGGGACGGAGAGATGGGGAAGGAAGATGATAAGGGAGGGTGAAAGGAAGAAGATGAATCTGACGGGTGGGTCTCACGTGCAGATGGGGAAAAAGATGAAAAACTTAATGATGATGGCATGGTTCCAATTTTGTAAAATTTGAGTGGCACGACTACGAGTAGACGAATTGTAATGACATTTATCTGAATAGGCACATTTACAATGGCACGGATCAAATTAACCTAAATATATTTTTTAATTCCTTCTAAACGTATATATTCATACAAAAGCGGAAAAAAATACTATATTTTAATTTTATTTCCTGGACTAGAAAATTCGGCGGAGTTCCTTTTCAGTTGGTCGACACATGAACGTTTGCTTACTGGGCCCAAATCAGATGGGCCGGGCCGGATACCAACGGACCTAATCCTTTCGTCTCCTCCCTCTCTCGCCTTCTCTTCTCTTCTCTCGCCGTCGTCTCCTCTCCTCCGCCACCGCCACCGCGATTCATCCGACACCACCGGCGGCATCTCCGGCGAGCGGCAGCGCCGAGCACCACCACCCTACCGAGTCCTTTACGGCCGGTATCTCCCGCTTCCTCCTCCGGTAGTTTGGTTCCCTTCTCCACCTCGCCTCTCTCCCCTCCCGTCCTCGCTACCCCACCCACCGCGTCGCCGGCGCAGGGGGAGGGTGGGGGCGTGGCAGCGAAGGTTTCCGCGATCTCAGGGGATAGTGGACTATGGGGTCGGTGGATCTGATCGCCGCCTGCCTCGATTCCATCCGCCAGGTCGGATCTCTTCGCGAGTTCTCCTCTCTCTCTTTTACCTTGCCTGCTCGGATTCCTCATTGTTTGTTCGACTTTTTGATCATGTAAAAGATCAATTTTGTCCGGGTTAAACTGAATGAATGTAAGAAGATTCCCAGAATTTTCAGTTTCTAATAATCTGAACTTGCGCTTCGGAGATGAATTTGAGACTAATGCGTTTAATTGGACTATTGGAGCGATGAACTTGTTTTCAAAAAACCCATCATTACAGCTTCCTGACCGAATTTCTTTCTCCTTCCAAAACGATTAATTGCAGGAGCTGCTTAACTTGCTAAGGATTTTTCATTTTAGCTTCTGAGCTGACAAGTCGGTGTTATTCGTTCGTGATTAACTTAAGCTGTGGATAACTTTGAGAAAAAATATTCCTATTTGATGATTTGCATGTAAAACTAATGGACTTTATCTTCGTGGCTTTGACTATAGAAATTTATTTTCTTTTTTGGTTTGTTGCTGATTTTGCAGATTGGAGATGAGATTGCCGATGCACTAGTGTACCTTGATGCAGGCACTCTGGAGGCTTTTCAGTTCATAGGAGCTTTCCCCTTGCTTCTTGAGCTTGGTGCTCGTGCAGTATGCAGCTTGGAGAGTGCATCTCCGCTTGATGCTGTGAGATTCCTTAAATCCCTTGCCATGAAAATCTATGAATTATAGTAGTAAAGAATAGATTGGTAATAATGCATACGTCCCAAAGTAGTAAGCTACTAGTAATGCCTCGCAAAAGTTGCAATGATGTCTGCTCAGTAGTAATTTATGTGTCGAACTGAATGCAGCATGTTGAGTGCACCAAAGCTCAAGCATTTTTAGTGTGTCTAGCACATGAGTGGTATAGTTTAGGAAGAAATCAGAGTTGATTTCTGCACCAGGAGTGGAAGTTCTCTAATGGCACGCTTGAGCCTCAAAGGGATCAAACTATGGACTGGATAAGACAACCCTGTTACTATGTTCCTCTTTTAAGTCCAGTGTTTAAGGAATGCCCTGTAGGCCGTAGCATGACCTGAAATACTGGTATATTGTTCTGATGATCTATGCAATATATACTTCTACCTGCAATGTTGAAATTTCTTATGACCAGCAGTTGTAATTTGAAAAATACAATTTTTATGCTGGCTTTGAAATACTTTTGTTAGTATCCAGTTGTTAAGCAAGTATGCACAATAAAGTTTTGCAAGTGGCATTTGTGTCTTGATTTGTGGCAACTTAAGTTAAGTACTACCTTTTCGGTCTTATGACATGTTGAATTTTGTGTACTTCATATTTCTTTGTCATTCTGAACTTATAAGATGAGAAGCAGGCCTGACAACTTTCATGTTAACCTTGGTGTCTGAACTCATATTTTTTTTATATGAACATGATTTTCTTTGCTTATATACAAAAAGTAAGAAATATGATGATTATTTTAATGACATATGGGCGATCCTGTTCTTTACATGATCAAAGTATTGTGACATGTGTTTGGCAGGTTGCTGACTGGCACTCAAGTTTTGCACATCCAGCAAGGAAGATTGTAGTCATTACATCACGCCTGCTTAGTGACGCACATCGGTATATTTTGCGCTGCCTGGGAAACCATGGAACTATTTCACATTGTACTGTGTTGACAGCTATTTCCGAGGTGCTTCATCCCTGCAAGATTTTGTTACTTTGATGCCTGTATTACTTCTGAAGTGCTTGAGCATCCAGCCATTTTTCCCCCTAAAATTATGCCTCTGTTCACATAAAAATGCCTTTAGATTTTTTTTTTTACCTGGGGCAGAAGTTCCTATTTACTTTCCTTTGAAGAAGCTACATAGTCCATATTATCACGAAGGTATCATATACTATATCTGCATTGTTTGATTTTTTTTTCTCCGGGGGAGGGTCTCAATATTCATATATGTAGTTTGCATTGACTTGCCTGGTGTCCATTTGGAAGCCTATCTAATCCATTTATTGTATGAGTAATCTTAATGTCATCTTGAATTATTTGTTCTACATACTAGCTGGACATGTATGAGTGTATGGGTAAGAGCTAATTTGTGGACATTGTTTTGTTTGCAACCTGCAGTAACTTCTGTGTTGCTCAGCCAAATGTTGATAAATGGCAATCTTGCTTCATCCCATATCATAAGATCTTTTTTTTTTCTTTTTGCAAAACATATGAGTTTTTTTTTTATTGAAAGCAAGACCATCCTAAGTTTTGCAAGCAGACTCTGAACCTTTTGTGATATATTGCAGGTTGGTCACTCAGCATATGTGGATTCCCCACTTGGACCAGATGCCTTCCGAGAGTATGAGACATTACTCACTCAGGACCATGAGGAACTTCTGAAGAAGTATGAAAAGTCAGACGAGCACAAAGATACCATTTCTTACACAGAGAAAGATTTCACCTCAGATGGTGATAGATACTCCAATTGGGAATCTGGGGTGCATTATGGCTCTAATTCTGAATCTAGCCCAACAAAAAAGGATTTGTTTGGTGATGAGTCAAGCCAGCTAGAAACTAAAGGGAAAAGATTATCTGTAACTGTGACTCACTTTCCAATGATTTTCTCACCTATTTCCTCTAGGACTTTTGTTTTGCCATCTGAAGGCACAATGGCTGAATCATGTTTATCAAATCATCATGAAGATTCCCTTAGTCCAGGGCTACCTCCCATATCTACTGGTAGATCTTTTGATGGTGATGAGATTCCCCCTGGAGTGACATTGACTGCCCAGTTCCTTTACCATTTGGCCAGTAAGGTAAAGATTTATCATAAGAACATATTCTTACTAGTGGCTTCTTATTCTTCAATCATATAACCACTTAGTGATCTGTATTACAAAACATGTGTAGATGGACCTAAAGCTCGATATATTTTCACTTGGAGATACATCAAAGGTCATCGGGAAGCTGATGATGGATATGTCAAGTCTATATGATGTGGGTCGTAATAAGAGATCTGCTGGCCTGCTGATCGTAGATCGTACACTTGATCTCCTTACTCCTTGCTTCCATGGTGACTCATTTCTTGATAGGATGCTGTCCTCCTTGCCACGCAAGGAAGGGACTTCATCCTATCTTGTGTCCAAAATTCCACAAATTCCAAGCAAGCATTCTCAAGCTACTGTTAAACGTATCCCACTAGATATAAAGGTCCCTTTTGAAAAGGTCTACAGCAAGGAAGAACCTAAGAGTAGGACTAGTATGTTACCTGAAAGTATCATGTCATTTATATCTGGATGGAACTCTCCTGAAGTTGACTTTGAAGTTACCTGGCTACCTGATTACGCGGATAAAGCACATGATGATAAACTCAGCAGTCAACATGGTACTTTAAGTGGTTCATTCCTATCCAATTATGCTGGAGTGCGCTACTTAGAATCATTACTTGACAGAGGAGCAAAAGATGGGTTAATGCTGATTAAGAAATGGCTTATGGAAGCTTTACAACATGACAAGTTATCCTTTCCATCTAAAGGTCGGCAAGGAGCAGCTTCTGTTTCAGAGCTTCATTCTATGGTTCAAATGCTCTCTCGAGACCAGTTATCCTTGGTAAGAAACAGAGGGGTTATCCAATTGGCACTGGCTGCTGAAATGGCTCTCCAGGAGCCTCAAAGTTCTCGCTGGGATGCCTTTACAAGTGCAGAGAGAATATTAAGTGTAACATCTGCAGAGACAACTCAAAGTCTTGCCAGTGAGCTTCGTGATTTTATCAACACTAGCACTTCAGTTGAATCTCACAAGCAAGGGCCTTCGCAGGGCCTTCTAAGTTTCCAGGATGTTTTACTTCTAACAATTATCGGGTATATCTTGGCTGGTGAAAACTTTCCTACATCGATTGCTGGTGGTCCATTCTCTTGGGAAGATGAGCGGTCTTTGAAAGATATTGTAGTGGACTCTATCCTTGACAGGCCATCATCCGTGAAGCTCCGGTTCCTCCTTGGCTTGGAGAATGAGCTTGAAGATAAAGCTAGACCTAAAGATGGTGATAAAAGTAATGACACCATCAAACCTTCTAAGACTACTGATGATTTTGATGATCAATGGGATAGCTGGGGTGATGATGATGATAATACTGATGATCAGGAGGAAGCTTATGGAGACATGCAACTTAAGTTAGAAATACGAGACAGAGTTGACCAGCTTTTTAAGTTCTTTCACAATTTGTCCAGTATGAGGTTAAGGAACCAAACTCTTGGAGAAGGGCTAGCAGCACTGAGCAGATTTGAGACTGACATCTACTCAAGGAAAGGCTTGCTCTATAAGTTGCTATTAGCTGTCTTGGCGAAGTATGACATTCCTGGCCTCGAATATCACTCATCAGCCGTCGGACGTTTGTTTAAAAGTGGACTGGGGAGGTTTGGGCTAGGACAGGTGAGTTGTCAGTTTTTACTTCCTTTGCCATCTCTTGTAGTTATCCCTTCTCATACTCAATATTTTCTGCAGTCTAAACCAAGCTTTGGCGATCAAAGCGTTCTCATCGTTTTTGTTGTGGGAGGCATCAATGCCCTTGAGGTATGTCCCTACTCTTTGGTTTCAAGTATTCAATCATACTATTATGGCATTATTTAAGCTATATGTTTCTGTTATACTGTTTGGTGTTTGAATATAAATGTTTTGTTTATGATTTAGAACTACAGTAAGAACCCACAAGTTTGACCTATTTTTCCTATATTTTGCTAGTGTACAAGTTAGTGTGCCACTTTCAGAATCATCAGTAGATACACAATTCTTTCTTCAAAAATATCAGGTCATATTCCCATGTAGAGAACAATTGCAAACCACAAAAATACTAAAAGGAACTTGCAAACAATTCTCTTTGTAAAGAAGAATAACCGAAATTCAGTAGGTGCAAAAATGATACAAATAATGTCTGACCCAATCCGCCACCAAATCATATGTTATGATGGTAAGGGACCTATATTGGAGAATATATGGAAATGGATATGGATAGTTGTATTGGTATATCAATATCTGTTGGATGTGGATTATCCAATGTTTTGAAATGATTATCTGGTGCTTGTTATTTGGATTATCTGCAACTACTCCTGTCTATGATTGTTCCTTTTCTCTGTGCAATTTGTGCTTATGTGCCGCCAGAGTATGTATCCCAGTGTGAAAAAATAATCCTTAACAAATTAAATTATCATCTTTATTCAAGGTCCGGGAAGTCATGAAGGCAATATCAGAGAGCAGCAGACCTGATGTGGAGCTTATTCTTGGCGGAACAACCCTTCTCACACCAGATGACATGTTTGAGTTGATGTTGGGCTCATCCAGCTTTAGTTAGACACAAGCTTAACGATTGAGAAGTTCAGTCCAATTTACGCAATGCATCTGCCTTGGACATCTTAAGAACCCATTTGATTGATCCTGGTCAGTTCTCCAGAAGTTCTTGCTCCAAACGTGGCAGTTCAGATACTGAAACTCTAAAGATTGTATCCTGGTGAAGATACCAACTGCAAGCATAGGAAATTCAATTCATAAGCTCTGCAGGTTTTTAATCGCAACAGAATGCCGTGATACTGTTCGTCTTTTATAGGATAGCCATTGAAAACAATGACTTCTGAGAATCATCTTCTGGACATCCATTCATACTTTGCTCTAAGGCTGGAGTCTACTGCTTCGGGTCAGCACTGTATTTGGAGGTGAAGTTAAATATGAAGTGACCCTGCTGACTACACAGTAAAACACTCAAAACAAGGTGTAATTCTGTCTTAACTTCTCTTGCTCCTAGAAGTAGCTGCTCATCCGTTCAGACGCCATATGAAAATTCAATCTGTGTAAATTGTTTGCTGTTGATTTGAAAATCTTTGGTGTTCACTGGTCAGGAGAACTGTCAAACTAGATGGAGCATTGTAACTGAATAAAGAATATCTCATTGCTCAGTTCAGTGAACTGAAGTGTACATGCACTATGTTCTGACTTGTGAATGATTTCACAACCGCCAAAAAGGGCAAATAAAATTAGGAATAGTTTGTTATGTTCTAGAAAAAAGAAATAAACATATCATAATGCCTTTCTTTTAAGTAGGCTACATTTTCTGGTAAAACATTAATGGCAGCTTTAATAACCAAAGATGCATAAATGTCTTTTGGAATTGTTTGTAGAGTGGAGGCGACAGTATAAGTTTCCATACCGGAATTAGTCAGCGGTTTTGATTTATCTGTCAGCTGTGATCTTCCTATGCTCAAGGACCGTGGAGAACTTCAGCTTTTCAATGGCATTATTGGTGAACCATGCAGCTTAAGAAGGTTCGTGATGGCTGTCAGCTTGGATTCAGTGATGCATTTGAAGTTCAAGGTAGATCAAAAGGGCTCCAATGTGGTTGAGCATTCTTGTTCCTTTGAACCTAAAATACATGGATGTGCAGCCATCAAATAAGGACGCCTTCGACAGAAGGAGAGGAGGAGAAAATTGTTTTCCACGTGCATGTTTTCTGAACTGCTAAATAATGCTGTTTATAAAAAAATTCTTTAAAAAATCATATTTATTTTTTTAAGTTTAAAATAATTAATACTCAATTAACCATACGCTAATGATTCATATTGTTTTATGTATTTCTCCTTCTCTTTTTCCCTCCTCTCAAACTAATCCTAAAACTTGAGCTCATCTCTATCTCACTGAAGGTCAACATTGGGGCGATGCGATAACCGTTCTTTCTAGATGAAATGTGGATGTAGGCTAATGGATGATCGATTTGTTTATAGGAAAAGAATTAAATGTTATATTTTATAAACCTAGAAAGTATAGCTGAGAACAAGTAGTGTAAGCAATGCTAATATATAAAGTTTCTTGGGAAATTTTACTTTTTGGAAGCGTAGCACGAATAATCCGCACATAATTTCTGGCGCAATATTCCAAAAAAAAGGAGGCAAAATAAATTCCTTTGTGTTTAATTTTGTTATTTTTGAGCTGTATTAGCGATATTGTTCAATATGTGCTTTACAGTGGTATTGTTCAATATGTGAGACTTTGGATGCTAATGACATATATATAGTTGGATATGACAAGTCTGTCTACATATTTTAATAGATAATCGTAGCTAGGGAAGATACATATATATTGGGTTTGAACTTTGAACCACTTCGACAATTAAGCTTTCCTATTTGCAATTAACCTCGAGGAATCTTGGGGTTCACATCTTTATCACCCTTTCTCAATTATTGTCACAGAAAAAAAAAAGAGATGATCAGACACACTGACACGTACTTGAAAAAAAGGGAGCTTCTCCTAGATCTGAATTCTGACATTAGACTTGACACTGTGGGAGTGTTGCTTAATCACCCTGCAGTCTCTGCCCTGGAAATGCTAGTGTTTGTAGCATTGCTTGGCATGTACTCGTACCTGCCTGGCTCCATCAGGCTTAAGCTCAACAGCTGGTTAGTGCTGGGCTAATCAAAATGTTTAACCTGTTCTTTGTGTGTCCATGGAACGGCAGACATGTAAGGATCTGAATAATCCGTGCTCGTGGATGGATGCACTGAAGATGTATGCAGGGGTGTCTGCTTGTTCCTGCTGCAGTGTTCAGTTCTTGCAATTTATAAAGCATCTTGCTCTTGCTGCCTCCTGTTGTCGTTCTCTGCAACTGGGCTATGCATCCTGTGATTTCTTTGATGCGTTCTGTTTTTCCATTCTTTTGTTTCTTCCGATGTCTCCTTATGTCAGCCAACATGCTGTTCTCTCAAACAGAGAGAGAGGAAAAAAAGGTTATTTTTGCAGATTATCAAGTTATTTAGTCTAACAAAGCTTTCTGATTATCATTTTGATTGAGATAAGAATCAACCGATGATAATTCCTCTACTAATATCCTAGTCTTGCAGCAGTAGCATTATCTCTGGCAAGGTTAATTAGTACTAGGATCATATTATAGCCAGCCTGTACTAGTCTGAAATGGTTAACACGTAACTTCAGATTTTCCAGAGTTAAACCCCACATCTTATCCACATCTACTGCAACTCAATCAGCTTGCACTGCACAAGCAACAGAACACTAATCATCATCACCAGAAAGGAATTTTCCTGTTGACAGTGTGTTCAGGCATCAGGACAACAAGGTGAAGTCTAAAAATTGTAGGCTCTTGCTGCATCTCTGAACTTTTGCTCTTTTACACTCCATTGCATTGCATGCATCCAGCTTGCTGAATATGATCACTGTCCCCGGACGGCCCACCGGAGACGGAGAAGAAGGCGGGCGACGACGGCACTACGGACGCCGAGGCGATGGCACGACTACCGAGGCATCTGGTTGTACATTGGCTGGAGTCTAGTTGAACAAACAGTTGAGCTCAAGGTAGAGACGAGCTAAGCTAGGGGTGATTTGGCAGCGACTCCTTGTTCCCTTTTCTTCAGAATGTTCAGAGTTTAGACCCATCCAAATTGAACAGTTTTGCTGATGGAAGGCAGCTCATGCCGTGGAGTGTTTGGTGTTCGTCTTCCTCCCACAATCCGTTGTCACCTAGTTGTTAGCGTTTCTGCAGAGAGAGGTGTGTTTTTCTGACAAGTGAGATGGAAGCTGTCCATGCTCTGACTGAAGAACAATTCAGACACTAATAATGCCTCTTGCTTTGTTTCATTGTGGATAATTTTTTTCTTCTATTAGAACAGTAGAGTTTGAGATATTATATCATTTATTATATGCAACGCAATGTGTTTCATGTCATCTCAAGTTCCCATCTGCAAATTTCCTGAAATCTTGGGAGGAGTTAACATAAACCTGAAATTTTCGGTCTTGTCTGAAAAACTGGAAATTTCAGACCTTGCAACATCTTTAATTACCCAGTTAGCTGACTCAGTGCATTAGGATTATTATTATTATTATTTTATTAACTTATCATAAATTCTTACCACAGATCCAAACTACAGAACCCTCATGATGCAGCCATATGAGAAGCTAAGAATTACTCCTTGTTAATTCAGTCCTGGACCTCATTTGTCCTGGCTGCATCCATGCATGCATATATCATATATCATATATGACTTTATGGGACTAGATGCACATATATGGTCTCCAAGCTAGTCCTTTCTTCACATCACAGTAAAGACATGGACCAGCACAGCCAATTCATCACCTTTGTAGCATGCACCCACACAGTGAGTGACACACACACACTATCAGTTTCAGTTTCAGTATCATCAGCTTCAGTTGATGTATATATCTTCTTCCTTTACCCTTTTCTAATTAGAATTCAATATCACCTTTCCGGGACAAAAGGTGGACCATTGCATGCATGGATGCAAATGCAGGCCTGCATGCAGGTTCTCCCTCTGATCTGCAAAGCTTGCAGCCTGCATGTAGATTAAGCTTTTTGCCTTCTGTCAGTCATGTGATTCTGCAAGTGTGACTGTCCTTGTGGGATGTGGGTATTATCATCAGTTAACAGCATCATCAGCACCATTGGATGTCTCTACATTGTAAAGGATCAAAGGAGGGCCATTAGCATTGGTGTATGGGTAGGACCATTTGATTTGATGCATCCAAACATATGTGCACTTCTAAATTGAGTACTGCCACGGCCTGAAAAGTTGAAAACTTACTTGAAATACTTGTTCACTTTCTAGTAGGAATCTGAATCTTTAATGCTTGTTTAAAAGACAGAGGCATGCACAACATTGCATCACAAAATGGCCACAAGCCAAACAATCTCGCATCGATCAATCCATTTCTCTCAAATTAATTAGGAAAGAAATGAAACGCCAACCAAAAACCTAACTGAACATGCATATCACTACGATTCAGAGAGATACATATAGTTCAATTCGATCCACATATATCATCATCAATCATACACACATACACACATACATACAGGAATTAATCTCTCTCCTCTCAGACACTAATCATAATCAACAATGCCATGAGCTCGCCATGGAAGAAGATGAAGCTCGCATGCAATCTCTCAACTTTTTTTCTCTCTCTGTGCAATGCAATTATGCAAGTAGCTAGGTAGCAGGATTAATAATTCCTCAAGAAATTAACCGTGGTAAAAAATTTCTAGTGTCTGGGAGGGCACTGGTAGCATTTGGTGAAGAGGCCAAAGGTGTCAACTTGGCGCACGAAGTTGACCGTGCTGGCCCATCCGCCGAAGCCGAAGCCGACGACGAGCACCCACGCGACGACGAAGCAGTTGGCGGCGTACGTCCCCGCCCACCCTCCCAGCGCGCGCGGCGGCCGCTCGACGGCGTTCTCCCTGGCGCTCGCCGGCGCGAACGTCGCCATGTGCGCCATCGCCGGGATGATGTAGACGGTGAAGCTGACGAGGAAGGATCCCACGGTGGAGTTGATCGGGCCAAAGAACGGGAAGATGACGGCCAGGAACCAGATTGGGAGCACGACGGGGAGCCTCGCCAGCGCGCGGCGGAGCACGCCGGCGCCGTGGTGGACCCCGATGGCCTTCTCCCACACGAAGTAGAGCGGCGTGCAGGCGAAGCCGAAGGTGATGAACTGGTGCACCAGCATGAGCACCACGGCGGCGTCGCGCCATGGCGTCCGCGGCAGCAGCGCGAAGGCGTTGGAGTGGTCCAGCAGCGCGTCCCCGAACGCCCAGTACATCGCCGCCGCCGACGGCAGCGTGAGCGTCAGCACGTACAGCGTCGCCGCCAGGTAGATCATCTTGAACCGCTGCGGCTTCCACATGGCGTGCATGATCTCCACCGTGACGGCGTGGCCGCCGAACGTGTAGAGGATGTTGGTGGCGCCGGTGAAGTAGAGCACCATCTTGCTCGGCCCGGTGTGCGTCACCCCTTCCACCTTGCCGTGCACCACGGCGGCGACGGTGAGGTACCACGCCGTGTAGGACGTCATGAGCAGCCCAAGAAAGGACCAGACGCGGTAGTTGTGGAAGGACGGGACGAACACGGTGGTGGCGCAGCAAGCTCCGAAGATGTACGTCCATGTCCGCTTGTCGAGCCTGTCGTTGATGTAGTAGATGTTGCTGGCGCAGGCGATGAGCTGGATGACGGAGCCGAAGAGGAGGAAGGTGCAGTTGAAGAGGAGGCCGGCGTTGCGCCAATGGCGGCCGAGGAGGCCGTCGAGCACCTCGAACCACTGGATGACATGGTTGCGGAAGTCCACCTTGTCGCGCTCCCGGCGCGTCCGGTACTCGACGTAGAGGACGCTGATGAGGTAGGCGGTCCAGGAGCCCATCAGGCCGTAGAACACCTGGAAAGCCACCCCCGACGCCATCCCCAGCTGCGAGAAGGAGTAGGGCAGCGTAAGCAGCACCTGCGCCACCTGCAATCACGCCATCGATCGATCGCCATGGATGCCGGTCAAGATCGTACTGATGATCACCATGAGTCATGCATGGAGAGGTGGATGACGACGACGACGACGAAGACGAACGAACCTGGTTGGAGGCGCAGCTGAACCAGGCGTCGTAGACGGAGCCGCCGTGCCAGAAGAGGCTGGAGACGGCGAGCTTGCTGCTGCGCCTGCCGGACGGCGCCTCGCCGGCGCCGGCTGTGGCGGCGCCTTCTCGCTCCATCTCGACGTAGTTGCCCGCCACGATCGTCTCCACCTTCTCGGACGCCATGTCGATCGATCCAAGCTTGCTTGATCTTGGTCTCGATCTAGCTCGATTCACTGGATGGAGTGGTCTTGTAGTTAATTGGAAGGGCACAGGCTGTAACGCCACTGCAGTGCAGGGTCTGAAGAGGCTGGCTATTGATTTATATATAAAGAAAACGCTCGTCGACTTGTACTGTCGTAGTGTCGTGTGTATTTAGAGCGATGGGAGCATGCGTGTATGGATGGGGCAGCAGCACACGAGCGGCCATGCATGCCACTGATAAACAAGTGACAACAACTACACATATAATATCTTCTTTTCAAAATATTCAAAATATATGAAGTCGTTGATTTTTTCGTAATATTTAACCATTCATCTTATTAAAAAAATTAATACAAATATATAAAAGTATAAGTTAAGATTATAATTTATTTGATGATAAAATAAATCACAACAAAATAAATGATTTATATAATTTTGTTAATATAAAAAATGGTCAAACATTATGCGAAAAGTCAATAACATCATATATTTTGAAATGAATGGAGTATATATCAGAGCTTATTTGTTATTCTCTCTCTTCTTTCTTTCCTGTGTTTTCCATCCATATACGTATAGTCGTTAAAAACCGTCTGTTGCATAGTTATTGTTATTGACATTTAAAAATATTCTTTAAAAAAATTTCATGGTTTCATAGTTCTAAATTAATAAATATTGAGTTGTACTCGGTCTATGGTCTTAGTAGTTGTAGGTTTTCTATAGTTTTGCTTAGTCTAAAATTTGAAATCAATAAAAACCAAGTTGTATTCAGTTTGAAGTCTCAACTCCCACAATGTGCAGAATAGAGAGGTTTTTAACATGACCTACAAAGTTTAATCTAGATATACTCAATATGATCCATCTAAAATGATTAGATCTTTCTGAATAACCTACGACCAGCTAGCTCTTAGAAGTATGCCCTTCATCCCATAAAAACAAACTAGTACAAGATGTATCTTATCATATTTGTTTCGATTTGTAGTACTAGAATGTATCGTATTCCGTATGTATAAGGTTCGTATTTTATGAGACAGAAAAAGTACCAAATTAGGTACATAAACGTACGACTAGTCGACTATACAGTACGTGATGTCTGGTGTACAAATATTTTGACTGTTTCGATCATGGTGTTCTAGGCTGCAACCTATACCTTACTCCGTTGGTACGGGATCGGCATAACGTACTAGCAGATTCATGCATGAAAAGATCGAAGTTTAGTAAAAGTTTTACTCCCATTCTAGGTTTTTTTTAGAAAAGGCATTACGCCCAGCTTCTTACTTGAAAGCATAAGAATGCGATACAAAACATAACAAGTGACTGCTGGGGACTCCAGCTTAACTACAAAACAAAGGCACAAAGGCTCCATTGCTGCTGGCACAGCGCTAACAGGCCAGAAGGAACAACAACTGCATGCAAATTTCTCAGAGAACTTCTCAGCGCCTGTCGCAAAGCATCAGCTGCTGCTTGATCCTCTTGCCTCTTGGATACTGGTAAGCAAATATCCCCTTAACGTTTTCAGCTCGCTCCTCAGTTTCGCTGGTATCAGACTTCTCTACTGTAACAAAAACGACACAGCTTTGTAAGACAAATGAATGACGTCAGTCATTAGTTTGTTGTTGAACACCCCAATCATTTCTCATAAGTCAAATTGCCCAGATTCCTGCAGAAAAAAGGTAAAAAAAGATAATATTTCTCTCCCCATGAAACCTGTATCAAATCCATTAGCTCAGTCCTAATAGTGTCTTCCATTTTACATGGACAAATTAATATCAGATATTTAATTTTTGGATCCAACGAGTTTCTAAAGTTCTAATATATATGGTTACATGGACAAATTAATATCAGATGTTTAATTTTTGGATCCAACGAGTTTCTAAAGTTCTAATATATATAAATGGTTTGCACTACAAATCTTGGATGTGTCCAACTGTTCATGCATATCTGCAAGCATGGCTTAGCTAGGCAGTGAGACGGAGAGTCAAAGAGATGGAAGTACAGATTATGTATGTATATCTTCTGAATAATTCATTCTGAACTTGGATATTGCGGTGATCTCTAGGTAGCTAGCCAGATCGATCGATCGATGCGGCTGGAGCTTAGTACTACAACGTGGCCCATGCATGCAAAGTTGGCCAATGATCAACTGCATGCATGTCCGGATGTCCCCTTATCATTGGCCGACGAGAAGATCTCAACACGACAGCTAGTTACACTGATCGGGGATCATCTCGACTGATTGCAAAAGATATGCATGCGCAAGAGGGCACACTGCTAAAAAACAATTTTTCTGTACGAGAACTTCTATAGATTGTAGATGGATCATAACTGATCGCGTCTGCAAAAATCGACCTCTATTTTCGTATACGGCTCCTTAAGAGAAGCGCGTGCAAAAATCTATTTTCACAAGCGGGCCTCTTAAGAGACCGCATGTAAAAATAAACCTATTTTCACATGCAATCCTCTTAAGTGGTCCGCATGAAAAAAATACTCTTCTCTCTTTCTACTCTTTTTTTATTTCTCCCCTCCTTTCTTTCTCCCACTAAGTCCACTCCATCACTCCTCTCCCCTCTCCTCCCTCACTCTCCCGGCTCCCCACTCCTCTCCCCTCTCCTCCTGGACCTCTCCTTCGACGGCGGGCTTCGACGACGGCGGTGGCGAGCGAGGGTGGCGATGGCGCGCGAGGGCGGCAGCCACGGACTCCGGCGATGGTGGTGGACGAGTGGGACGCAAACGGCAGGCAAGGGCCACGACGGGGGGCAGGTGTGGGTGACGACGCCGGCCCTGCCCCCGCCCCGATCTAGCGGCCGCCGCCCTTCCTCGCCCCGATCCATCGGCCGCCGCCCTCTGCCGCCCGGATACGTCGACTGCCCGTCCTCCTCCGCTGCGATCCGTCGGCCGATGCCCTTCCCCGCCCTAATCCGACAGCGGCTTGATGACGACAGTGGCGGCTCTCCTCCTGGACCTCTCCTTCGACGGCGGGCTTCGACGACGGCGGTGGCGAGCGAGGGTGGCGGTGGCGCGCGAGGGCGGCAGCCACGGACTCCGGCGATGGTGGTGGACGAGTGGGACGCAAACGGCAGGCAAGGGCCACGATGGGGGGCAGGTGTGGGTGACGACGCCGGCCCTGCCACTGCCCTGATCCAGCGGCCACCGCCCTTCCTCGCCCCGATCCATCGGCCGCCGCCCTCTGCCGCCCGGATACGTCGACTGCCCGTCCTCCCCCGCTGCGATCCGTCGGCCGGTGCCGTTCCCCACCCTAATCCGACGGCGGCTTGATGACGACAGTGGCGGCTCGAGGACGACGGCGGCGGCTGGAGGACGAGGACAAGGACGACGGCGACGGCGGCTAGAAGACTAGGACGACGTAAGCGGTGATTGGTGGATGAGGATGACATTGACGACGGCTGGTGGACGAGGACGACGGCGGTGGCGGCGGCGACGACGAGAGGATTCTAGGATTAGGGTTTCGATGTAGTTTTTGATTTTTGGAAAAAAAAAATTTTGCGATTTTTCTTTTTCGCATGCGGTCAGCTTAAGCGCCCGCATGCGAAAATCGGATTTTGGCATGCGGTTGTACTGGCTGCATGCAAAAATCCGATTTTCGCAAACCTTTGGGCGCATGTGGGCCATCCGTCCACATGCAAAAATCGATTTTGGCCACATAGAAAAATCAAATACTACCACTTCTATCTCCTTAATTAATTAACACTAAAAATACACATTCTTAATTAGTTTTTCTGTCGATAGTCCCTCTTTTATAAATGTTATAAGACACTTTATATCTGTACTTAATTAAACTTCCTCAAATTTGAATAAGTTTGTAGAAAAATATAATAATATTTTTAACACAACAGAAATATACAATGAAAATATTGGATTTAACAAAACTTATTTGAATTCTATGACGTTCGTCAAACTTAAACCTAAAACAACTAATTATAATGAGGAACGCTTAATACTTCATTTCTCTGTTTAATTACACTCATCAGTTTTGATTGTCACTGTTTTACTCCGACGAACTTTCAAACCGTTTGTTATGATGAACGGATATATATTTATTGTCCAACATGCTTCAATAATAATTTGGTAGGCAGGGTTTACAATTTTGAGACAGCCTTCCATTCCGGTTGCTGGCAGAATGTCTGTTTTCGTGAAATCCAGTGAAAAACCGACAGATTTCGAGCAAATTTCATGAACCAAAATTTGAATTCGAATTCCCTAGGTCAGCCGATCTTGTGTCAAAAACTGATCAGCGTACGTTATTGAAATTCCGAAAAAAACCAGCAAAATTCGAAACGGCAACTAAAAACATAAGCGAAGTGAAAACCGATCGATATGTAGCGAAAAACGATCGGTTTTGTCGAGAAACCGATGAGAAATAAAAAAAAATTTCATGTTTCCTAAAATGTGGAAAATAGAGGAAAAATGTTAGAAAATTGGGAAAAAATTCTAAAAAAATTTAGCAAGCTCTTTCCTATAAATTCGATAACCTCAAATTGACATACACACAATATATGCAATACGTATTTATAAAAGACAATAATTTAGAGTATATTTAACATATAATGGACATAAGCATCAATCCACGTGTAGAAAGAACATTAACCATTGTCCTTTTTTTGAATCGACTGATCAGGGTTCAGACCACGTTACCTTTTCATTATGTATAAGTGCTAAATACGCCTATTTCATGGAATTTGGTCAGGAAAGGCTTTTCTCTTTTTCTAAATCACTATTCTTTTTTTTCTCACTATACAGTTCACAAAATGCGTGGAATTCACTTTTGTTTGAAAATTTTATATCCCAATATGTCCTACCAATATCATAATATTTATAGGATTTTTTTTGTTATTTATCAATTCAAATTTGAATTTGGACTAAGCCGATCGAATTTCCAGATGGCAACAACTTTCGAGCCACGTCGGAACCTCGGTTTTTCACGGAATTTGACCAGATTTCATCGGAATTGTGAACCTTGAAGGTTTTGAATACTTATGAATTTATTTATAAGTTAGTGGTGGCCAAAATAAAAGAAATCCAATCAAAATTAGTAAAGTATTATGAAATAAGGGAGTATTGTAGTAATATGTACAGTGGTAATTACTCAGAAAAGGAATACTCCCTATGTATAAAAGACATGATTTCTAGGCAATCCAAGAAAATGTACTAGTAGCGAAGAAAAACACCAAAATGTCTCTTATTTATTTATAGGAAAGTAGTATTGCTAAATGGGTAGGTAGTAAGAGATATATATTGAAGGGATAAAACTCCTTGATTTATGGATAAAGGTGGGGGATAAAAATTAAGTCTTTTTTAACAAATGTTGAACACTATAAATTAAGTCATTTTAGGACATAGGGAGTAATAATTAAACTATTTTAGAAGACAAGATTAATATTATTTAGCAGCATGGTCAATAACGATGTGTTCAACAGTTTTGCAATTAGTAATTATGTATGTTAGTCTTCATAGGCATTCATATAAGAATGTGCATATGTGTGTTCGTATGAATAAGTATGTATGTGTGTATATAAGTGGTTACGTTTGTATGTATTTCGAAAAAAAAAGAAGAAAGAGGCATGCAATGCTAGCTAGCTGTTTATATAATTAACAAAATATTGCATACATATAGTTGTACGTAGTGTAATTAGTATGGAAGCACATATTTTATACACACACACGTACTATCGAAGATAATCTTAATTTCCTTAATGCTATACTCGATCAATTGCTTTACTCCGGCTTTAGACAAGATCAGATTTCATACAAATATCTTTCCTTATTTTTATTGTTAATGACATAGAGTATACATGGAGGGGGTTCTATATCTCCATCTCTTTCAGCTGCTGTATGGTCGGCAAGCAGATCAGAGAGCAGTGGCATAACTAATTAGTTGTCACACGTGTAGAACAATAATGTGGAGCACCATCGCCCACTCGTGGAGAAATCATGCTCAAGATGAATCGAACAAAAGAGACCATAAGAAATGAAAAAAATGAAATTATTTAGAATGGGGCATAATACTAATGCAATAGTAGTAAAAAAGAAATTCACAAAAAGCTAAATATATAACCAATATGAAGAAATATCATAATCAAATTAAGCAATTAAAGTCATATATAGTGCACTACCACACATTTGCTGCGTCATCAAACCGTTTTATATGAAGTATATATATGTGTCTATTATAATAATTATAGTTAGTCGTACGTCTTGATATGTCTATTTTTCAATAGACATTTTTGGGTCGTTACCATGGTACTATTCCCATCAAAATTATCTCTTCTGACTCATAAAGGCATCAATGCATAATTTTTTAATTCATATATCAATGCATCCGGTTCAGAATAATGATCAGTCCTTAGCTTGATACAGGAGAACTTTTTTGTGAATCACATAAAAGTGTCAGGAAAGTGGGGGGGGGGGGGGGAANGAAATATGTGATTGTGTGGGGACCCAAAAATATCAAAATTAAATTAAAGTGTGCGTTCACAAGATATGATTGACAAGGTTCTACAAGGAATCAAAGAGGTAGGCCTAGCCATCTTTTTTTTAATAGTGCTCCTCTTTATTTCCTCCTTTAATTTCTATATGATTCATTAAACAAAGGGAGATATATAGTACTACTCCAGTAGTACTAGTGATTAATTTGGAATCGGAATTTCACTTTAGATATACTCATATTAAGTAACAATAAAAGGTCATTGAAGTACTAGTCTTGGGGCAAATTCAAATCAAATATCACTTCCCAGAACGTGCAGTCATGCACCAAGAAGTTGGTAGGTCTTGATTATGATGATGAGCTCTCTCTTGTTGAAACATGCTTCTCGGAAAACAATAATTAGGGAAAAAGCAAATCATGTTGATGTAACACTAGTTGCAAAGTAGTAATGTATGATTAATATGCGTGTCATCAGATCACATAAGCCAATGTACGTAGATGATTTATTATATGAATTAACAAAATATAATATTTCCTCCATTGCAAAGTACTTCCTCCATTTCATATTATATAAGTTGTTTGACTTTTTTTCTTAATTAAAATTTTTTAGGTTTGATTAAATTTATTAGAAAAATTAGCTTGCAACATCTACGATACCAAATTAGTTTAATTAAATTTAATATTGAATATACTTTGATATAATGTTTGCTTTGTGTTAAAAATGTTACTATATTTTGTTATAAATTTAGCCAAACTTAAACAAGTTTGACTTTAAAAAAAGTCAAATGACTTATAATATAAAACGGAGAAAGTATATGTTTTTCTAGGATTCAAATTTTATACCATAGTATAAGTATTCCAACACTGATTTCTATTATTCTCATCATTTCAATGTTTCTAAAACCAATCATATGCTTGGAAAGAAAATCTAAGCAATTCAAAATTCAAAAATTCATAACTAAAGTGACTAAAAAGGAATTTTTTTACCTAGTATTTGTAAACAATCTAGAAATCCTTATCTTTTAAAACAGAGGGAGTAATTACTAGATACATATTTCTACATTGAATGATAGTTAAGAATAAAAAAATCTAAAAATAGCTCTATGATTCTACTATTCTTTAAAAACAGATAAACCAAGTGAATTACAGATCGAGTATATCAAAAAGGCCAGCCCAACAGTAGAAACGAAAATGAAGTTGCAATGTATTGAGAGTGCCAACCTAACTAATGTCTGGAATATTTCTAGCCTATTCATGAAGACCAGCCAACTTTTTTGACTTGCTCAAACTGCCAAGCTAGCTTAATTATTGAAATAATATAATCAGCAATCAGAAAAGGGGAGAAACAGCAATGTCTACTAAATAGCTAGCTAGGCCGGTGTTTAATTGGCTTCATATATACGCATACATATTGCACGAACGACCGATGCTAATGATACGTGAAAACACACACACACATATATATATATGTAAAACACACTTCATCTTATATTTTGAAATGAAAGAAATAATAATTAATCAACTGATCGCTTACTTGCTAGGTAGCTTCCAACTCTGTGTGATCTGATGATTACCTTTGGAGCTGCAGTTAGCTGTTGGTTACTAAAGAAACTAAAGGTGCAATGTAATGGTACCCTTAAGCTTAATCTCTCTCATCATGGCCGCCCTCGATCTCATGGTGGCCTAGCTACCTTTATTTCTGAAACTTTTTCATCTCTGAATCGGCCGGGACCATGCATATGCATATATAGAGGTGTCCCAATTTATCTATCTTTCGGACCATCTCATCAAAAGGACGTCCATGGATGATAGATCAACTGTTGTGTAATAGGTATATTTGCAAGTTTCCTTTAACTTCAATTTTGTCATGATCATTACACATATTGAGATCGATCTAGAGAGAGATGGCAGGAGTCTTTCAGCTGGCTTGAGTACGTGAAGGCAGAGCTGGCTCATGTTGAATTCACTTTTGGGCTAACATTATGCATATGGGCCTGATCGATGAAAGGGCTATTGCACCTTAATTTGACTGACCGTGTGATCGCCTTTTAAATGATTATGTACATCGATCGGGCTTATATTATAATTATAGTACACTAATATACCGCTACCTCTGTCAAAAAAAAAACTTCATTCCTACCTATCTCACACATAACAATATAAAATTCAAAAGACTAAAATGTCCTCCATCTTTTCAAATTCCAATGCATTTGTTCTTTTTTTTAAAAAAAACTCTAATACATTTGTCCTTCACTTTCCAAATTTCAATTCATTGATTGTCTCAAAAATGAAGTATTTATGGGACAAATGAAGAAGGCAGAAATGAAGTCTTTGTGTGATAGAGGGACTACTACATTTGTTTTTAAATACATGTTGTTGACTCTTAACTATTCATCTAATTAAAAGTTTAGTATAAATATGAATAAGTCATATTGAAATACATTAATTTAAGTAATGATAAAACAAGTCATAACATAATAAGTAATATTTACGTAATCCCTTCGTCCCAAAATATAGTAACTTCTAGCTATATATTCGGACATGCCTTTATCCACATACATATAGCTAGAAGTTGTTATATTTTGAAACAGATGCAGTAATATTTTTAATAACACAAATAATAAAATTAATTAACTCCATGATCAAAAGTCAGAGACATCACATATTTAAAAACATAGGTAGTGGTTCTTCTCTAGATATTAATATTACAACACATTTGTTCTGAGACACTTTTATTAGACACATGAAGGAGGATAAGTCTACGGTTTTCATGACACCAGTACTCATCAAGAGCGTCACTAGAAATTGCCTGACATTATAAAATCATAGTCCAACAAACGACTTGATCGTTGGTTCTTACCCTAGAACTTGTATGCTTTTGAACCTCCTAGTGTTGCCAAATAACCTCCCAATCTTCTGAATACCTTTGTTCATGTGTATGAGCCATTGATCTGTATAGATTACCCGCAAACCATTATTAATTTAGGCCATTTGTAAAAAAATGATTTAAACGATGAGCTAAACATTTATTTAAATTTACATGAGGCTTAATTAATACATTTGACAATCGTCTTGAAATGGATGATATATATGTGTCGAGCAATGCTGATTAAATTCGCATGTCTCTAAGATCGGTCGACGCATCCGCATGTGCTTCTGCTTTGTTGTTGTGCATGTGATTCTCTTCCATTAACTACTTGCACTGCATAAGTGTATAGATCATATGCTTAAGGGTGAGTTCTTCCCCTTCCTTTCCCAACTCATCTTTCTTTTTTTTCGCGCGCACGCTTTTCAAACTGCTAAACGGTGTGTTTTTTATTCAAAAAAAAATTTCTATACGAAAGTTGCTTTAAAAAATCATATTGATCCATTTTAAAAAAAAAATTAGCAAATACTTAATTAATCATGTGCTAATGAGTCGTTCTGTTTTTCGTGCAAAAAAAAATAAATTCCCAACACACCCTTAATCATGGTTCCTAGCCATTTGCTAGTGAATGGATATCTAAATGCAATTAACCCATTCGATGTAAGGCTCATTTCTGGAGCGTGCTCATTGACCAAGCTAGGTGGCTAGCTGATGGCCTTTTGTTCAACATAGACCATCGCAGAAAACACATAATTGAAAAATACCATGATGTGTCATTGATATGTGGGTTCGTATTGTGTAACTCGTCATTGTATCGTGTTACTCGTGTATCTCTATGATTGTATTTTTTTTATATTTTTTTATATTTTGGTAATTAGCTCAACTATTCAGACTTAAATAGCAGAAAAAACAACTACTTCCATCAAGCAACATAAGATGTTTACAATATAGTGGAGATGGCATCCATGTTGAGAACTCCCTACAAAATCATTTGTGAATGGAGGGAGACTACCAACAAAACGCCTACTACCATAATGAAGCCCACAAATGAAGATGGCCAATGTTTAGATTAGAATGATTAACCAGCCCATATACATATAACTGGGCCGGATTTGGAGAAGGCCCATAAACCTGTGCTCCGGCCTGAATGATCGATGTGAGTGGACAGTGTGCGTTCTGTTGTACTGTACCCGTAGAGGAAAAAAAAGGAACATTTTTTTTGTCACTTTGGCAATTTACAGTACAAATATTTTTTAATGAGTTTACGAAAATTGGCCAATGGTGTCTATAGTAAATGAACTCAAGTCTTTTCATCCTATTTGAAATGCAGGAATTTCACTAAAAAAATATAGTTTTCGTAAAAAATAAGAGAGACATTCTCGCGCTCCAAACATTCAAATACAGCATGATTGTATCTCCTCGTGGAATCATCAGTTGTATATGCATTGTTGAATACACATTCAAATACAACATGATTGTATTGTCAGAGCCCCAGGTATATTAGCATGATTAACCACTAGTCTAGCTGGTCCAAATTAATAGTCCCAAATTAATAATCTATCTCTCTTAGTTTATAAATAGTGCCTCTCTCTGAGTCTCAGATCAACTATAACATGCAGTTAGTGTATACTAATTCATGGAACCTGGAAGCACGCGCGCATGCATGTTCAAATGTTCTTTCTTGCGTTCATGCGAGCGAGTGGCTTTTCTTTATAGGGGTACGAATAACATATGCCAAAAGCTTTAATTTTTCTTTGAAACTTTATAATCCCTCTTCTCAAATTAAAGTTGGCATCATTCTCGCTCCCCTGCCATCCCATTTTGAAGGGGAAAAAACATGGCAATCGTGTCAAAGGCTTTTTATACATTTAGAGCTTGTTCATCAAAATCAATTTTATCAAATCTTGAGGATGCTAAATTTTGATATGGCTGGATGTGTTTAGTTCGTTGTCTTTTTTAAAGTTTGGTAGTGTTTTTAGGAGAGAAAAGTTCCGAACACAACATTAGCAAAATCATATTTAGTTTGTTATCTAACGAATTTGGTACCACCAAAAATTGAGAAGGTTAAAAGTGATAATAAAATAAAGTAAATAAATAAGCCATTACATTACATTATATTAACAATATATACTTGTTTAACAATTGTGTAGTAGTAGCGCATACACGGGTTCTTGTGGCAGCATCAAAGTCATGAACGACGTCGCGTTCAGCTGTGCGTCAACGCGACACGTGGCCGCAAGAGCGGGACGCGGCGTCTGACGCCGACAGGTGGGGCCAGGAACAGAGGACGGAGCGTATGACGCAGATCCTGTCTGCGGTAGATCAATCCGATGGCGCGCGAAATCCCGATGAACCCGAGGGCGTACGTAGACCGTCCGTTTCTTGTGATGAACGGCCGAGATTGATCGACGCTGCCGATCTCATCGCGGATCATGTCTGCGACCGAGGCCGCTCCTGCTCCGTCCGTTTCACAGTGAACGGCCAGGATCTCTCCCCACAAAGATCTGAACACGATTATCGTATCATACTGGAATTACAAACTCTTCCAAATCATTTTCCAATCATCATCGCGTGCGCCAATCCGAAACATATCACGCGGAGATTGACAGACTATAGCTATGAATGACACGCTAGGCTATAGATTAGCCGTTTCTGAATCTGCAATGCTAATGATCTTCCAGAGAAGAAATCTGCACAAGTGCTAATGATTGTGAGCAGTGCAGCTGCAGGGCTTTTTAGGCGAAACTGATCAAGCTTATCTACTCTGCATTATTACTTCACTCTCTCTAATCCTTCTTTAATATGCAGTCTTTTGACCGCACAGTAACCGCTAAAACGCATGCATGCTGGGAATAACCAAACTAATATAATCCACATCAACCTGCACCAATCATGCCATCGAGATCACAACAGCATTTTGCAAGCATTCTTCCTGGTGAATTTCGGAACTGTCGCATTCAGAATGATGTTCAGAAGTTTGATCGTTAAGCCATAAAACAGCGTATAAACAACCACAAAATAATTTATGAAAATAATTTATGAGTAAAAACTTTTATATCTATGTTATTCGTGACGGGCCTAGTGAGAAAGAGTTGTTTCATTCTTCTCCCTCACCTCTTCCCTCCAAATGGCGTGGTTGGAGTTGAATGCGATGTTTGGCTATTAGGGTTTGGTTTTGGACGGTACAGCTATAACTTCTTTGTTGGTCTAGTGGCAGTCAGTCACGCTTAGGCAACGATCCGTTCGGTGCTAGTTTTCTCCAGAGTTTTGTATATGTGCTGTCGGTGCATGGTTCTGGTTTTTTTTTTTGGCTATTGTCTTCCAGGATGCTAGTCTTGTAATATTTTTTTATTCTATTAAGTGAATCATAGCATATCCGGTGTTGGTCGTTCAAAAAAATCACAAAGTCAATTTCAGAATACAAATTCTGGCAATGGCTGAAAGACAAACAATGATAATGTAGAAATTCAATCAAATAACACACACACACACATATATATGTATGTGTATATATAATATTCATAAATAGTATTTTAGTGCATTCTTGCCACATCTGTATTTAATTAACAGGTGATTATCTCTCCTCTAATCCATGGTTAATAAAATGCAGAGAAGGAAAGAAACAGGTGATCACATCACATGGTCTCATCAGAAGGTCAGGATTGGGAGCATGATGGCATAACTTCTGCATGCCCAATTGCCCATGCTGCAACCACACATAAAGATCTCCCTTTTTTCTCCTTGGCATTTGTGTTGCATTTGTGTGTCTTTTCATTCATTCCCACTCCAGTCAGCACTACATCACATTGCATTACATTACTACCAAAAGCTTCATAAAGGTCATTAGTGTTAAACTAATCATGGGGTAATGGAGCCTAAAGCTTAAGCTGTCTTGCTCAAAAACAAGTTTTTAGCTAGCTAAGCATAGTGACAAACAACACACTCCCCTCATTTCAGCAAACACCTTCTTCTTCTTCTTCTTCTTCTTCTTCTTCTTCTTCTTCTTCTTCTCCAATGGAAGCCAATGCGGCCAGGGAGAAAGACAAGGGTGGCAAGAAGATGAGCAGGGTTGGAAGCTGGGGAGCCATGGCGTTCTACTCGTCGTCGTCTTCCTCCTCCTCATGCAGGAGCAGCAGAAGCCAACCAGAAGGCAAGAATGGCGGCGGCGGTGGCAAGAAGGAGAAGAGGAGGAGCAGCATCAGCATCAGCAGGAGCATCACGTGTGCCGGATCGATCTGCAGCACCAAGGAGAGCTCGGTGGCGAGCAGGGGGAGAGACCGGCGCCGGAGCGGCGGCGGCGACGGCGGCGGAGGGAGCACGTCGAGCAGGTCGCTGATGGGTGGTCCCGAGTACCACGGCGACTCCGCCGCGGCCGCCGTCTCCGCGTCGTCGTCGTTCAACTCCGTGATGACGGCGGCGACCACCGCCAGCTCGTCGTCGACGACGACGACCTCGCCGCCATCGGCGCTGTCCTCGCCGCTGTCATCCATCGGCGGCTCATTCAGGGCGATGCAGATCAGGAAGCTCTCCGGCTGCTACCTCCACTGCCACTCGGTGCTCGACCCGCGCACCCTCGCCGCCGCCGCCGTCTTCTCCTGCCCCGACTGCGACGAGGTCTTCGTCAAGCCCGACTCCCTCGAGCTCCACAGATCAACCAGGCACGCAGGTATCATCACCATCAAAACTTTTCACTGAATCTTTCCATCTCTCTGCAACAAACTAACAATCCATCCATTGATTCGATTCGATTCGATTGCAGTTTCAGAGCTCGGACAGGATGACACGAGCAGGAACATCGTGGAGATCATCTTCCAGTCGAGCTGGCTCAAGAAGAACGCGCCGGTGTGCAAGATCGACAGGATACTCAAGGTGCAGAGCTCTGACAAGACCATCAAGAGGTTCGAGCAGTACAAGGAGCTCGTCAAGGAGAAGGCGAGCGGCGACGAGGCCAAGAACAAGAAGAACCCCAGGTGCGTCGCCGACGGCAACGAGCTTCTCAGATTCCACTGCACCACCTTCGCCTGCTCCCTCGGCCTCGCCGGCGGCACCGCCCTCTGCTGCGCCTCGTCGTCGCCGCCGCCGCTGCACTGCAAACTCTGCAGCATCATCAAAGACGGCTTCAGGTATTCATCCAAAAATGTTCAGAGCCGTCAAGTTTTTTTTCAGAAATTCAGAATAGGTTACTTTGTATTTCACTAACAATGTGGGTTCGGTCCCACATGTAAGTGAGACAATGAGTGTCACCCAATTATTTCTGAAGAACATTTTGTTGAATTATAAGTTGTTTGATTGATTGACAAACAATTTGTTGTCATCAGGGTGGATGGTAATGGGAGGATCGCGACGATGGCGACGAGCGGGCGGGCGCACGACACGGCGGAGGTGTCGCCGGATGGCGAGAAGAGGGCAATGCTGGTGTGCAGGGTGGTCGCCGGCAGGGTGAAGAAGGTCAGCAGCAACAATTCTTCAGAGGATCATGACTGTGACTCTGTCAGCCCCTGCTCAGAAGGGGTCTACTCGGATTTGGATGAACTGTTCGTGTTCAGTCCCAGAGCAATACTGCCTTGCTTTGTAGTCATCTACAGTGGCTACTAGATCATAAAACCAGTAGGGAGTAGCTTGAATTTTGCTACTGTTCTTGTTCTAGTTTATGTCTCTGTTGTAGGTTGTAGTATGTTTAATTACTTCCTGTTCATCATCAGATCATAATGCAAAAAAAAAAACTGCCTGCAAAGTGCAAACCTTTCTGGTGTGTCACAGTTGCTCTGAAGTGTCATTCAAATTTGACAAATTTGAAAAGCAGGTACAAGATGAGAACAAGGCCATGAGATAGACACCAAAACAGTGATTTTGCTTGCTTCCAAGATCTAACAAAAGTACAAAACCATTGTCAATGCAGAGTTTTTTTGTCCATGTGTGTTGAGCACAGATGAGATGCTTACACCCATGAACATTTCAGGTTCTTGGAAGAAGCATGTACTTAGACAAAAGGCTAAGAACAAACAGCTACTTTGGAAGAAGCAATGAACTGCTAGATGTTATACTATTCCTACCCTGCATCAAGCTACATCCAACTCAATGTATTACTAAATGCAACTATAGTACTGATCCCTAGCAAATGCTGCTTCTTAATTGTGCAGCACTACATATAATCATATATCAATTCCTCTAACCAATATAGGTTAAGAGCTAAGCAGTAGAGGTGATGGTGATTATACCTGTATTTTAGTCAATCTTGTTCTGAGGTTGTCTGCTTGTGGAGGACAAGTTGCACAAGCTGATTCCAAACAAAGAGAGCACACATTCACCAGATTCAAGATTGTTCATCAACAATTATTAATCTAGTATTCTCATGGCCTGATCTGTTCACTGCAAAACGGGACAAACGTCAACAGACAATTTTACAGCAAGAATATCATTTGGCAAGACAGCTTGAAAGAAGATGAGTGTCCTCAAGTTGCCTGTTTTTGTTCGTTTGGATTCAGCAAACAACGTGCTTCGAACGCTTTGTCAGGATGTGCCATGATTCAACTTGATTTGTTTAAAGAAGTCAAGTATGCTGTATGCCGTAGATCTAAAATTGATTATCTTAATTACCTACCTGCAATTTCACACTAAATTTTTCAAGAACTTGCATCAGGTAGCGCTTGACTAGTTGCCTTTTGCCGTACAATTGTTTGTCACAACTCACAAGATTACCATCTGCCATGGATTATTCAGCTAAAATGCCTGGTATTGCAGGCTGCATTGGATACCAGTGGGTAACAAAATTAGTAGTGGTGGAAAAAAAAGGGTTAATTGGATCCATGCCATTGCAACTTTAGTTATTTAGAAATCTGTCATTACAATTCATGAAACCGGCTAGGTGCCATCGGAATTTCTCGAAATTGAAACCGTGCCATTATGTACGTCTGAATCGCCGTCCGTGCCGTTTTTCTTCTCACGTATTTTCGTATGGACGCTTGTGCCCCTGGCGGAGACGACACAAGGCATCCCAGACCCGGTCCGGCTCAACCATCTCCGTTCCCCATTCCCCATTCCCCATCCTCTGCAAACCCTAGCTCGTCGACGAGGAAGTCGACGGTGATCGGTACCGCGCCGCCGCCGATGGCTGGGGCTAGGGATACGGCGGCAGCGACGATAACCCAAGATGTAGAAGCTCCCCTGAAGATCCCAAGCTCCCCTGCAACATCATCGTGCGCCGTGAACTTGCCGATGGAGGGGATGGATCTGGGAGACTCGATTCCAGCTATTTCATCAATACCGTGAGTACCTCACCTCGAACTCTAATATGCTCCTTAGATAGCTGAAGTAGAAGCGCATTTGGTATATTTCATCCCATTTGCATGTAAATTTTCAGTTGATGTTCCCTCATTTCTTGGTAGGCATTGGTATTCAGTAGAGGTTAGGGTTGGCGCTTATGTCACGATAGATGCCGATGGTAGGAAATCTTACACGAAAGGAGCTACTCGGCATTGGGTTGTGGATTCGGATAGCTTTTCCATGGAATTTCTGATGAATAGTTTAAGTGTTGAGTTCACGTGGGGAACTAACGAATCTCCTTCGATCTGGTTTTTTCACAAGACGATTGGTGAGGATGTTAGACTTGTGGACGACAGTCAGCTACCTGACCTATTCGAAATGTACAAAACGGAGAGCCAATTCCATCTTATTGTTGCAGTGCTTGACAATAAGAAATTTGGTACATTTGAAGCTTTCTCCACCTCTATTGTTGACAAAGAAGTAGAACCTATTTGGGTTGTGCCTCCTGACAACTTTGCTCCCATCAATGGTTTTGAACAACCCGCTCCCAATGTTGGAGGTGTTGAAAAGTCTGCAATAGAGAAAGCACCTGTTAGAGAACCAGACATATTTGACAATGAGGAAGAATATGTGGGTGTCGATGATGAGCATTTGTATGTTTGCTCATCAAGTGAAAATCCTCCATAGCCTGCTCAACCTGATGGAAACACTGGCACTGGTCAGTCTTCTCAGCCGCCTATTGCAGGGGTGAGAGCTCCTGAGGAACAGGTTACTGATGAAGATCCATAGGTCTTTAATGTTATACACGATCCTGAGAATCCCAAAATAGAGAAAGATGCATTATTTCCAGATATATTTGCTTTCAGAAAAGCAGTGAGGCACTATGCAGTTAAAAAAGGTTTTGTGTTTGCTGGTTTGAAGACAGATCCAACACGTTTTCTAGCTCACTGTGCTACTGAAGGGTGCCCTTGGCGTATTCATGCTTCCAGGCTACCTGGGACCAAAGTCATACAGGTGATATGTTTCCAGCCCCTATGGTTTGCTTCATCAATGTATTTTGATTAACCCTTTTGATTATGTTTGTGTCATGCAATTTTTTTAACTACACATGTTTCCTGCAGATCAAAAAACTTCCCTTTGAGCACACATGTGCATCTACCAAATTGCATGAAAGCAAGATGGCAACTCAGGGTTGGATTGCAGACAGGATTGGCGACCGGGTCAAGAAAAATCCACAAAAGGGGGCTGCTGATGCAAGGCAGAAGCTTGAAGAAGATTTTTAGATCAAGTTGAAGTATTCCAAGGCATGGTCTGGGTTGAAGTGTTCATTACAGCAGATACATGGTAAATATGAAGAGAGCTTCCAACTTCTTTTTAATTGGAAAGCTGAGATAGAGATGAAGTCCGTAGGGTCTATTGTAGAGATTGATGTACAAAAGATAGGGAAGAAAATATGCTTCAAGAGGATGTTTGTTGCTCTGAAGCCTTGTATAGATGGCTTCCTCAATGGCTGCAGGCCTTATCTTGGTGTTGATTCAACAAGATTGACAGGTAAATATACTGGTCAACTAGCTGCAGCCACTGGTGTAGATGGACATAATTGGCTGTTTTATGTAGCCTATGCAATTTTTGACTCTGAAACTGATGACAATTGGTTATGGTTCATGAGACACCTCAATAAGGCCATAGGTAATCCAGAGGGCCTAGTTATATCAACAGATGCATGCAAGGGTTTGGAGAAAGTTGTTGATGCTGCATTTGACAAAGTTGAGCACAGAGAATGCATGAGGCATCTATATGCTAACTTCATGAAGAAGTTTCAAGGTCCTGCCTTCACTGATCATCTGTATCCAGCTGCAAGAAGTTACATTGAAGATGGTTTTAGGTGGCACATGCAGCAAATACATCAAGTGAGGTCTGATGCAATAGAGTATCTTGAGAAACATCACTCAAGGATTTGGTACAGATATGGCTTTTCTGAGTATAGCAAGTGTGACTACCTCACAAACAATATTTCTGAAAGTTTCAATAACCAGATCAAGAGGCTTAAATGTCTGCTGTTTCATGAACTTGTGGATGGGATAAGGGAGGTGATCATGGAGAAGATGGCCCTGAGGAGAGATGTTGGTAGAAAGCTTGTGGATGGCATCCTGCCAAATGTAATGAAAGAATTGAATGATGCAACTGCTAGTCTCAAGGTGGTGAAGGTTGTTAGAAGTGATGATGGTTTTGCAGAAATAACACTTGTTGAGTCTGACAACAACACTAAAAGGCACACAGTTGATTTACAGAACCAGAACTGCTCATGTAGGGTATGGCAAGTTACAGGAAAGCCATGCAAACATGCATTGGCCTGGATTTGCACTAGTAGAGGACGAATCCAAGATTTTGTCAGTCCCTACTATAGTGTTGAGACCTTCAGGGCAGCTTATGCAGGCAGAGTGGCACCAATGACCGATAGGTCACAGTGGCCACATGTAGATCTTGGTTTCAAGGTATACCCACCTAGGCAGAAGAGAGATGCTAGAAGACCTAGAGTGCAAAGAATAAGAGGTTGTCTAGAACCTGGTAGGAAGATAGTAACATGCAAGAGATGTAAGGGTTTTGGTCACTTTGAGAAGACATGCAAACTTGCTGGGCCAGTTGATCAAGATGAGCAAAATAGCCAGCCAACAACCAAAAAAAGGTAATTTGGACTTCTTTCTATTTACTTCAGAAATTGACTTACACAACTGCCCTAATGTTACTATCTGTATGCAGGAAGAGACAAGTGTTTGGTGCTGCAGCTGAAGCTAAAGCAAGCTCATCTGCACCAGTCAAGAAGAGAAAAACTCCCAAGAAGAAGAAAACTCCCCAGAAGAGGAAGAATCTTGTTGCCTCTAGTGCTCTACCTGCTATAGTAGTTAGAAAGTTATCAGATTGGGTTGGTCTGTGATGTCAAAACTGATGATAATTTGTATATTTTGCTACTTGTAGATGGTCATTTGAACTTGTTAGATGTTGGCCATGGAAATGGGCTCCAGACCTGTATATTTTGCTACATGTATATGACTATTTGGAGTTTATGTCAATTATGTGAACAAGCTCATGTTAGTTATGTGACCTACATGTTAACATTGCAAAACATGAACTGCATCAGCAATACTTTATCAGCATTCATGTTGCCCTATTGTTTGCACACAGAGATTCACAGAGATTGCACAACATATTATTTGCACACACCAATTGATTGCACAATATAGCCCTTGCATTCATACATCATTTAACATATTTCACACATCAGATTTCACACACCTAAGCACATAACAACACTTACATCATACAGAACATGTTCATACCAGCCTTAACATTACAGCAACAAACAACACACAAAACAAGATCATCATGTACAAATTTGTGCGAGTTCTAGCCTTCTCAGACTCCAATTTAATCTTTAAGTCTGCACGCTCTGTCTTCGACTGATTCAACGATTCGGAATTGGCTTGCAATTGCAACTCTTTTGCATCATTGAGGGCTAACAACTGAGATATATGATGCCTTTGATCTACTACAAGCTGACGCAAACTGTCACATGTCTCTCTAAGATAGTCGTATTCACCGGCGTGACAGTAGGCAACCATCTCCTCAACATATTCGTTTAGGAGATCTTCCCATATCCACAACAAACATCTACAACCCTACAAGAAGGAATCAGATTGGATTCCCAAAGAAAATCATACACACATATGCAGTAGAAATGGATTCTCACCTGCCCATGACACTGCAGCCACCGCCGCCCTAGATTCCTTGGTGTGTTGGATGTATGCACCGCAGCGGCATGCCCACAAGCACATTTTAGCTCTGGGATTGAAGGAGTCACTGACTCGACGCTACACCTGCTCAAAATTGCAGAGCGACTGCAGCCACCGCTAAAGCTCACCTCCATTGCCTCCACCACGTCCAGCCTCGTTGCCGCCTTGAGCCATCTGCCGCGCTGGGAGAAGTTATTCATCGTCGCTGCCGCCGTATCCCTAGCCCCAGTCATCGGTGGCGACGCGGTACCGATCGCCGTCGACTTCCTCGTCGACGAGCTAGGGTTTGCAGAGGATGGGGAATGGAGATGGTTGAGCCGGACCGGGTCCGGGATGCCTCGTGTCGTCTCCGCCAGGGGCTTTGTGCGTCCATACGAAAATATGTGAGAAGAAAAATGGCATGGACGGCGATTCAGACGTACATAATGGCACGGTTCCAATTTCGAGAAATTCCGATGGCATCTAGCCGATTTCATGAATTATAATGACAGATTTCCAAATAACTAAAGTTGCAATGGCATGGATCCAATTAACCCAAAAAAAAATCGACATCCTGGTGTGATGATAACTACTAGTTCAGAAATTTTGTTAGATATATTAAGAGTAGAACATATTAGCCCAATTAACTCTTAATCTAAGAAAATACAGATTTAGATGTTATAAATGTACCAACAAAGGTCTAAAATTGCCAGGACCGCATTCTAGAGTCAACGTGGCATGGTACGTGTCGACATCATGAGGGCTCTCAGATCCACGGGAAAATTTGCAAAAACTTGTATATATATAGACTGTGGTTATAAACTTTTTATTACATAAATATAGATAATTAGATAAAATAGACTGGTCTTGCACTCTTGCTCATGTATACTGTGGGTTACAGAATAAAAACTGACAGCCAGAAAGATCGTAACGCAAAAAAATGTCAGCAACGCCCAATGATGATGAGCCCAAGCCATGGTTGCAACATTGCTGAAAATTCAAACTCTGCTTCAGAAACAAACGCTAGCATAAATTATAACCATGATAATTGAAATGTGTTTTTTCAGTATTTCTGATAGCAATGTAACAGCATTTTGTCCTTGTAAGCTAACCACTCCTGAAACCATAAGAGTATGACCCAAAACAAGAAACAGGTTGGCTGTTACGATAACCTGCATCATCATCACAGTTCAGAACTCATCCTGACAGACCCTACCAATCTGATTCATAAATGGTTGCTCATCTTGCTACACTAGAACAAAAACTGATATTATTTTGTCCTTGCAGTTGTTACCAGTTTCCAGCAAATTTGTTCTATATATAAAAGGTCACCCCAGCAAGCACGGTTCTAAATTGTTGAAAGCTCCAAATGATATATTATATCAAGAATGTGGTGATTTTACAATGCACCAGTGATTTGTCATTCCAATAGCAGTACAAGAACCTTAAGCACATCTGACGCAGGTGAATAACCTAATAGACCAGGTATCAGGGTTAACAATTTCAGAAGAAATTCCAAAATTCGGTGGGTCCTGGTGAATGTTCTACCGGCTGAACAAAAAATTACCAGCAAAATCTGCCCAAAATTTGTTCGGAATTTCGGTGACCCACGGTATAGTTATGTATCGGAAATAGTAAATCCTGCCGGCTATCATAAATTAACTGTATGTACCCTCCGTACTCCATCCGTCCAAAAATATAATATTTCTGTACATTCTGAAAAGCATGTAGAAATCCTTGTATATTTTGGAAGACAAATTTTGCTACAGAACATTATGACTTCATAATTTTAGCTGTAGGACATCACAGGAACTCATTTTTGGGGAAAACACTATGTAAACATGGTTATTTGATGCTGGACACCGCATGTATTAAAATATTAATTTTTGGTTGACTAGGAGAGATAAATTGCGTGAAAGATCAAAAATGCCCCTGACCCCACTTGTCACATTCTTCCTCTTCCTCCTTATCTCCCCCTTCTGACGTTGCTGCATGGGCCAAATGTGGCGGCGGCGGAGACACTGATGTTGTTTAGAATCAGCGCGCTGTGGAGAAGACCGATGTTGAAGAAGAAGCACGGGCTCTTGGCGTAGTCGAAGAAGAGCCCTGTGCCGATGGCCTTCCTGCGGAGCTCCATGGTGGCGACGGCAGATCCGCAGTGAAGCCGCCCGCCGCGCCATCAATGCACCACCTCAAGCCGTGGGCGCATCACTTGCGAGACGCTGCCGACGCCTCCGCATGCCCTAGCCTAGCCCCCCACCCCCATCGCCACCACCAACCATGACGATGACAACGACTAAGCCCGAGAGCCTACCCACGGTGATGGACTCTAAGCCCGAGCTCAAGGCAGTGTGTTGTTCCACCTCCTGGACTGGCACCATCGTCTCTTCCTGTCCTCATCCCTGCATCCTTCTCCTGTGCCTCACATGTCCTCCATCGCAACTGCCGCCGCTGATGTCACCGCTCCGGGCGTGGGCATCGTCGTGCGCCTCGTGGGCCTCAAGTCATGGCCCGCCGCTGGCCCTGCCGGTGCGCCCCTGCACCGCCGTGGGCTGACGAGTCAAACGTGGTCATCAGCGTCACCGCAGGCCAACGAGTCAAACGTGGTCCTGACCATCCCCACTCCTCTGTCGTGCCTCCATCATCGCTACGCACATTGCCTGCTGGTCGTGCCGTGGCTCGCACACCTCGTCGGAGAAGAGAGAAAGCAGGTAGATAGAGGAAGAGATAAGGAAGAAAACAGGAAGAGGAAGAGAAAGGAGGGTCAATTTGGTCACTCCGCGTAAAAATTTGGGCCCCCTATCGTCTCGTCAGTACAAATACACTATTTTAATGGGCACGGTATCTGCTGGCAAATAACCACGTTTAAAGAGTGTTTTTTTTCCCAAAAGTGAGTTTGTGCGGTGTCCTATAGCTAAAACCACGAAGTTGCGATGTCCTATAGCAAAATTTACTATTTTGGAATGAATTGAGTAGCAATTTTACTTGAAGCTAGTAAAGATACAATAAATATTTATCTGCAAACACAACATTTCCCCAATCATAACAAAATCGAAGTGCCAACCTGCAAGAACTTTTTTTTATAAAATTTTCACCTCTCCTATCGAGGAACTTCTCATGGCAACATCTCTCAATGCCATCACCGGAGCAGTACCCACCTCCACCGGTGACTTCTTCGTGGCCGGCGACGCCGGCACCAACGGCTTCGACGGGGAGACACCGGCCTCCACCCATCGCTCCTCCGCTTCCTTCTGTTGATCCAGCGATGGAGAAGACGGCGGCTGCCCTTGCATCATCTGCTGCTGTCGCAGGAGGCGCCGGAGGTGAGGCGGGGTGTAAAACCCATAGTTGGGGAACACGAAGCTGCTAGACGAGGAGGAGGAGGACGGGTCGGCCATGGCACGGCAGTAGGGCTACGAGGCTGCGAGAAACAGATCCTCTAACTCTGTGCAGTTTGCAGTTGTGCCACTGACAAATGGGCCTTACTTTACTGTGGTCCATATGTCAGTGACATAACTACAAACTACACAAAGTCATGGGATCTCTTTTCGAGGCTGCGAGTGGTGAGGTTAGGGTTTTGGAGGGTTGAGGGCTCGCCTGAGGCGGCGCGGTGGCGATATCGAGTTGGGGACTTGGGTCGCTGCCATTGGTAGCGGTCAAGATTAAATGGGATGGGCTAGTTGTCCGCGTAATGGGCCAGACACGGCGGTCAAAGCGGAATCTGTCCAGAAGAAACTGATGGGCTGGGTTTATTCATCTAGTAGCACATATGATGTTGCGTGGCCTTTTTCTGACGAAAATCAAGATCATGGAGTAAGATCAGGAACATAAAAAGGACCGATGATATTGCACATTTGCACTGTTGAACATACTGATATTCAGGAAGCTGGAAGATCACATCCAAATGATCATGCATAAACATTTTGGAAAATCCTTAGTAACTCATATTTAAAGATTGTGTAATTTATTTCGGCCTGTACTACATAAAAGCTACAGCCGACATTAACTACATAAGTGATTTTGTAACGAACGATAATAACTCATTGTTAGCAAAGTTAATCAATATCAGAAGTTTGAAAGCTAAAGTGAAAATTAAGGTGGTATTTTCTGTCCAAATTTCCCCTAGCGTTTTTACACAGATCTTTTAAGCATAGAAAGTTTGTGTTTTTTTTCAGGAAAACATAAGGTAGGCGTCTGTATGTCAGACACCTGACAGGTAAATTATCAGGCAGTGAATCTAGACAGCAGCTCAGATGTTAAAGACAATCGCTCGGTTTTCTCAAGTAAGGGAAGATATAACTAGCTGCAGAATGAAAACGATGGAGAAAAAAAATGAACACGAACTGGTGATAAACAAATTCTTGAAAGTGAAATAATTGCTCGCACGAACGGGTGACAAACAAATTCTTGAAAGTAAAATACGAACGGGCGATAAAGAATGAACACAGACTGGTGATAAAAAAACAAATTCTTGAAGTAAGATACATATACGATGAAAAATTAAAATAAAAAAATACAAAAATATTGGGGTGAGTCTGTCAGACAACCTCTAGGCCACCCTGAACTGGAGTGAACCAGGCAGGAACGATCCTCTACAACCGTCGGATGGCTCCATCAGAGGGCATCCTAGCCGTTTAATCAACGCTCTGGCCCAGAAGAGGTCATGGTCTCATCAACCAGACTTGAGTGCTTGCCTCCTTATTGGTAAAGGATGCAACGGTACGAGCCTATAGAACAGATCCTGTTCAAGTAAGGTCGTACCCCGAAATTACAGGCTTCAGCTATAAGTAGCTCTCGTTCTTTCAAAACTGGCGAGGTGGTACTAATCTGCAGCGCTTGACTTGCGTTTTGCTGGTAGCTGAATGTATCCGGCCATCCAAATTATCTGCGAGAGTTATTGAGGCCCACATTCACATTCCCACCGTCCCACGTCTGCTGTCTGCACTATTTATTCTGAGATTAAACTACTCCAAACAATATAGAGATTTGAGCAGCAGATTACTTAGGGTAGGTTCGGTTTGGAGGAATTTCAATCCATAGAAATAGAAAAAGTGGAGAAATTGAAAGCTATGCACACATTAATCCTAGGAATTTTTTCAAAAAGTTTTGAGTGAATGGAAATTTTCTTTTGTTTTCTCTCTACAACTTGGAGGAAAAGAAAAAAATCCTTATGAATCCAAATCCTTTGTTTTTCCTTCAAACAGAATAAGCCCTTATGGTAGAAAAAAACTTATTTCAGGTTCAATAATGCACAATTTCGAGTGAAAACTAGCAGTTAACTTCCATGTCTGCTGTTATACTAAATCAAAGGTTATGAGAGAAGCATAATGCTTTTCCAGTTTGTTTCCCGGCCGGTGTGTACTACACAACATATTCATGAGCTATCCCATGCTTTTGCTCTCAAGAAACATGCAGGATTGCAGGTAGAACATGAGAATATTCAGTTGTTTTTGCCAATTTTTTTTAATAGTGGATGACATGATACTGTGGGAGAACGACCTGTTATATGTAAAGGAGGCAACTTTGGAACTCATGTAACACATCAACAACACCAGAAGTTCAGTTGTGAGCAGCAATTCAGATCCATGGTTGTGCAAAAATCGTATGACAGCTGACAAAGATGCAGAATAATTCTATCCAAACTGTCGCAGCTCATAAGCTGCCTTGCGGGAGCACTATTAACCTGCTCCAATTGCATATTTGAATTCAGTATGAAATGAGGACAACCATGCAGATGGTTATATTTCATCTGTGTTGTCATTGGCCAGACCCTGAGATTAGGAGAGGAGAAAACGGGCCTTCATACAAAAGATATAATCAACGGTCGAAAATGAGGCCAACTGAATTTGTTCAAATACTATATTGTTCTTGTCGTGTTTTTCTTGTAACTTTTCTCCTTCCTAATACATTCGGATGGCCTCCTACTATATTGTTGGAATCAAACCAAACACAGTTATGCCATAGTATATTAGTTTGTGAACTATGCAACAAGTAACATCAGGATATTCCACATCAGAAATTAACTCTTCTGAACATGTTCAGTTTTCTGCATATTGAGCACCAGAGAAGCAAATTGGCATGCCTCCATCCAACCCAAACGATCCAAATGCTCATGACAACAAACATAAAGAGAACATGCTCAGTTTAGTATTATACCATATTCCATCTCCTAAGCTCAAATACAGATGTCAAGAATATTTCAGTAAACCGAACATCGCATCCTAACGCATTTCACTTGTATTACATAGGCTTAAGTCTAAGATTCACTAACATCGTTTGGCACGGATCTCACATTACTAACTGGCCAACTACAGAAAAACAGGGAGTTATTGAAGGGGACAACCCTGTCTTCAAATCAACAGCAATATCCCCTCTGTGAGAGAGAAAAGATCAACAGCAATGCCCTGCGGCTGGAATGCATTAGCACTTTAGCACAGCAACCCAACTACTAACGAACTCCATATATGCAGCAAAAATTCAAATAAACAGCCGCTGTTATTATAGTCAAGAAATCAACTTATTGCAGTGGATATGGTCAAAGGCTCAAAGTAAACAGGCAATCAGTAGGTATTTGATGCTTTCCATTCTCAATATTGCTTCTTTCTATCTATGTCCTTTTGTTCCCCTTTTTCGGTCTAGGACTATTGGGCATATCAGATGAACAATCAATTCATAGTAGAACATTTAGGCAAACAATTGCAGGAACAATCACAAGTGGTTCTTTAATCACTTGACATTCTAACCTTATTTGCTTAAATAAACATCAACTTAGGTATGTGACCATGTGAAACATCAATTAATGGACTCTTTCAAAACCAAGGGACACATCAAGACACAAATCATTGCAATTTATGCTGCTGAGAATTCATAAAATAGAAAATGTAGTAAGGAACATCAAATTAATATGTGCTCAGTAAGAAATACATAAAACAAAACAATATATATTGGCCTACTAAAAACCATTACTAGTAGATAGCACACTACAACATGTTCTTTTCATCAACCGCAAACATAAATGTGAAATATATTAATTCATTAGCTATATGCAAAAAAAATAACATAAGACAAGATAACTTACAATACAGAACTGGCTACATACTAAACCAATGGTTTTCCAAGCCACAAGAGTCGACCTTTACGCATTGCAAGGTTTAGTAGACTTCAATGAAATTCCAGTGACAAACTCACAAGAAAAATGAACTCTTTTATCACCACTGCAGACAATCTTACAAGATGTAATGCAATCAGAATCATTTCGACAGGAGCAGTACATCAGGCTTCCGCTGCTTGCCTGGAGTGTTTGGCTTGGAGCTTGGTCTAGAGCTCGATGCAGTGCTACCAGCTGTGCCTACTGAAACGATTGCCCCAGAAGCTGCTGCAGCTGCTTCCTTGGCAGCCTTGCATGCACTTTTGTCGAGCTCGATCAAGCTACGGGATGCCAAGATAGCCTGTGGCACAAGCTCATGACATGCGCGGGCATAGACAACCCGCACAGCTTCTGCCGCGGCATCCCGTACCTCCGTCGGATTCAGTGGAGCAAGCAGGCAGTGACCAAGAACTCTCATCACTGGCTGCAGAAGCTCCCATGGGAGTGGCACCCTCCCCTCTCTCTCCCCACAATTCCGACCATTGGTGTCTCCGTTGACGCGCATCTTTGCCATTTCCTCCTCCAAGGCCTTCCCGTTCCCGGCCTCTGATGACAATGGCGAAACAGACCCCAATGAATCAACCTCCTCCTCGTCCAACTCCTTTTCATCAAGCTCAAATCGGCACTTGCAGTACTGCCCCGCCCACGCCGCCACGGCGTTGCAAGCATCCACCTTGGATGCAGGCGGCATCTGCGAAATCTTGGCATAGTACGCCTCGAAGGCAACTCCAATAATCCCCGCGCGCTTGGTCGACTTCACCGCCGCCTGTGGCTCAAGCGGCGGCGATAGAACCCCGACCACAACATTCCCCGCGGGTGGGGGAATCGGCGGCGGCTGCGGCCGGCGAGGGGACTTCGAGCTGGGGCTGGACAGCGGCGTGTGGTACAGGGAGGGGACGGAGAGGTCGGGTACCTGGACAAGGACGGGCTTGCCCTGGCGATTCTTGGCCTCGGAGGAGTAGACGGCGAGGAGAACGGCCTCGAAGCCGGAGAGCGAGGAGGGGAGCGCGGGCGGCAGGCGGAGGAGGTAGAGCGACGAGAGGAGCGGGAGGAACGCGAGCGCGGCGAGGCGGAGGTCGGGGTCTGGGGAGAGCAGCGTGTCGTACAGCCAGTGGCAGGCCGGGTCGTCGGCGCCGCCCCCCGACCGGAGCGCCGCGGACAGCGCGGCGTAGGCGGCGGGGGACCGGAGCAGCGCGCGCGCCGGGCGGTCGGAGTCCGCGAGCGCCGCGACGTCGGAATCGGCCGGCGGCGGGAGGATGGAGGAGAGCGCGAGGATGCGGGACCTCGCCTGCGACACCGACTCCCACCACGACGGGGTGGGGTCGGATGCGGACGCCGACGACGAGTTCGACGGCGAGGCTGCCCCCGCGGCGGACGGGGACGGAGGCATCGCCGGCGGCGAGAAAGGCGAGATGAGATTTGGGCGATCTCTCCACAGCTCTCGAATCGAGGGACTTTTACGTGTCTCGCCTACTTCTCGAGGGGCTCTTTTGTAAATAAACCACAAGCCTGAGGTGTTATTACTACTGGTAGGTCGAAGTTGACCATCTCTTTTTCTTTTCTTTTTCTTTTGAGAGAGAGAGAAAAAGCGAGACGTGGCAGTTGACTGCTTCACACGTCGTCCTCACGTCGCTGCACCGAGCGGCCGCATGCGCACCCAAGCCGCGCTGCTGGGCACGCCGGCGTGGAGCACGAACCACAAGTAGTACCCCGGCGGCGCCACCGACGGCGACAGCGGCGCGGCCACCTGCGCCTCGTACAGCCCGGCGTCCAGCTGCGCCACGGTGCCCACGGCCAAGGACACCACCCTCTGGTTCATCCCGAAGGAGTGCGTCGCGAACGCCGGCGCCACGGCCGCCACCCGCACCTCCTCGGGGCCACCGGAGACCGCGCTGCCGGTAACCTCGAATCTCACAACCGCCGCCTCCCCGTACCCGACCTCCGCCGGCGCCGCCACCAGCCGCGGCCGCACGCCGTCGAGCCGCGCGTCGAGGTATGGTGGCAAGAACGCCTCCAGGCTGAGCTCTGTCGGGTACGTCACGTTGTCGAACACGTAGCCGACGTGCGGGTTGCTGCCGCCGACGAGCACGCGGCCGAACGTGTCCAGCGTCGCCGACGAGTGGTACATCCTCGGGATGATTGACGCGGCGAGCACCTCGAACCGCGCACCGAGCTGCATGTCCGGCTTGTACAGCACCGGGTAGGTCACTGGCTCGCGCCCGAGCTCCCAGCCCGCCGTGCCGGCCGCCGCGCCGTTGACAATGAGCACGTCGCCGGTGGGGAGCAGCACCATGTCCCCCATGACGCGCGGCAGTGGCATCTCCTCCATCGCCCACACCGGGTTCGCGTCGGTCGGCGCGATCCGGCCGCAGGTCCGGTCGGCCGGGACGAACGTGCCGTTGCGGAGGGCGAGGCGGTACGCGCCGCGGAGCGCGCCACCGCAGACGAGCACCTCGGCGTGTGACGGCGAGTCCGGTCGGAGCGGGAGGAGGACGGAAGAGCCCGAGGAGGGGTAATTCCTCGGCACGCCGCCGGGGATGGCGGGGAGGCGGCGGAGCGGGGCACGGTTGTAGGGATCGAACACGACGGCGCGGTCGTTGGCGAAGACGAAGACGGTGCCGTCGGGGAGGAGGTGGAGAAAAGGGTAGAGGTTGTCCTCGGCGTCCATGTCGGTCGTCTCGTCCAAGAACGGGAACAAGGTCAGCTGCGGCACGTCGTCGTGGGGGAAGAACTCGAAGTTGAACTGCCTGCGGCCGCCGAGGATGAGCACGCGGCCGTCGGCTAGGAGGATGTCGGTGGCGTACCACCGCCGGACGGCCAAGAACGACGGGAGATCGACCCACCCCGTCGACGGCGAGAAGAGGCGCGCGATGCGGTCGCCGTTGGAGAACCCACCGGTCTGCAGCAGCGTGCCATTTGGTAGCAGTGCCGCCGACGAGCACCACGGATTGGTGGCGAGCGGGTACGGCCGCAGAGCGTTCGACCGGAGGTCGAGCAGCACGGAGTGCGCGGTGCAGTCGACGGCGCCGCCGCCGCCGCCACCGGCGGCGGTGGGCGCCGCCGCGGCGCACGGCGAGAGCGCGTCGAGTGAGATGTTGGAGGGGCCGGAGTCGGTGCGGTCGAACATGAGGACGTAGTCGCCGGGGAGCAGCTGCATGTGCATCGCCGAGACGCCGGTGTTCTGGTGCAGGAGCTGCCACTCGCCGGCGAGGACGACGACTGGCTGCTGGGCCACCTCGGGCTCCTGCCATGGATCGGCGGCGACGGCGTCACCGGTGGCATGGGCAATGCAGGTGGTGATCAGGAGACAGAGGAAAGGTGATGCCTTTGGCATGGTTGCACTGCATGCATGTAGATTGATCTTTAAGCTGTTTGATGCATGGCATTGCTGTGGTGTGATGTACACGGGTTTGTACAAATGTGTGGTGAGTTTTTTGGTGGAAGTTTGGTTCGAGGAAGTTGGAGGGAGATCACATTTGATGGTTAAAACTTTAAAATTCTGTTAGTTTGTGACACCGGCCGCTATATTTAAGTATCATTATTATCTTGTCCATTTGGTACTTCACATTATTATGGTCCAAGTACCAAAACCAGGAGACGAGCAGATAATGACACAATTCGATGAGAAAATAATCGATTGCCGTTATATTAGTTCGTTTTTCGCATGAGAGAATTTTGTTAGAGGTAGAGGCATTTTTCCATCAGGATCTCCTTTGGTTGGTTTGGAGTTAGCATTGCAAAAGAGAGAACCAATCTCTTGCCGTCACGTTTTGTTGATGAAAGGGATTTATGGTTTCTAGTAGGTAGAACTTGTTGTTAGGGAACTGGTTATAAGAACAATAAGATAAAAGGGACTTGATATTTGTCACTCTATTAAATATATTTTGACAGTTATTAGTCGAATTTTTTAGCCGCTAGTTTTATCGGGTCCGATTCAAAAGTAGAGTCGAACCCATTTGTGATGCTAAAGTCTTAGCCCGAGGAAGCACCATGTGTCTTTTTCTTTTTTACCGAGTTACGTCTAATTCACCGTTTAAACTAGGATTTTCATATCGACGCCTTATTCTCTGCATGTAGAGAGTGTTGTAGGAACAATACTAATCAACAGCGACAAACAACGCTGTTGCTAGGAGTTTGACATCTCATGCAACCAAATGACGTTCTATACAGTAACTAACAATAACCTTGCATGCCACCATTCTTTCTTTCTCTTTACAAATTTATCGAGCAAGGAAAGTTCTAGTGTTGCTAAGGTAGAAGAGGCATTTGGTACAAAGAAAAAAAATCATAGCTACCTCAAAATCCTTGTCACTTGGGAGAGCCTCCTCCATCAACAAGCAATGAATGCGGTCAATTTTATTTGAACATCCATGAAACCAAATGAACATTCTTACCGCTGTAGGTTACCTCGGCATTGTTTGGCTAGGCAAAAGTATTCTAAGGATCCAAATATATCATATGACTTGTGTATGGCCAAATCAGATATTCATGTTAACGGGACATATGTTCATGTTAACGGAGCATACTCGTAGCTATGTAAGTAGCTATGTCAGTGTGGTGAGTGCGTCTTTCACGTGATAGAAAAACAATAAGTTAGGCAATTTGCACCATTATTTTCGTTTCGTTTGCTTGAGTTCAAACTTTTTAATAGGCTATATTCTTTTGAGATAGTTCCCAACTCATCTTTCTCGTTTTTCGCGCGCATATTTTTAAATTGCTAAATGATGTGTTTTTGCAAAAAGTTTATATATGAAAGTTGCTTTAAAAAATTATATTAATCCATTTTTTTAAAAAAAATAACAAATAATTAATTAATTATGCGTTAACGAGTCATCCGTTTAATTAGAGAGGAGTCTTAACCTCCCAGCCTAAATAGGGGCCGAAGAAGAAAGAAAGGGCGCAGAGAGCGGGGCCCACATCCAATTTCCAATCGCCCCAGATCGCGATCGCGTCCGCGGCCGGGCGGCCGAAGATCCTAAAACCCCCCAAAGCCCAACATCGTAAGCCCACCCAGCCACCGCCCACTGACGTACGGCGCCGCCGCTGACGCTCTCGCCGTCGTCACCCACGCGTCAGCGGTCAGCTCTCCTTCCCCTCGTTGGATTCTCCGCCCACCGCTCGCCGTCCTCTTCCTCCGCGCCCCCCGTATTTCTTTCCGCCCCCGCCACCTACCTGCATTGCACTGTCCCCCGCACCTCCGCCTCTGCCTCTCGCGGAGCTCCCGGAGGCCGCCGCCGCCTCCGCCGCCCGGCGCCTCACGCGGTGTCGCAGGTAGCTACTACTACCGCTGCTCTTTGCTTCACGCACCTGCAGTCAACTGTAGAAGCTTCCGCAGCATCCAGTAGGGGGTCTGATCCGGGCGCTGATTTGGTGGTGTCTCTGCAAGCAACCGCCTCGGCGAGCCGAGCCGGTTGGTTGGTAGAGCAATGCCGCAGTGGTTTCTCAGCTAGGATCATAGGATGGATCTCCATGGAGCTTTTTTCCCCCTGATTCTACTACTAAGTTACATTTTAGTAGCTTTGCTCGCTGCAAATGAGTTGCTCCAGAGTTGTCCAAGTAGTAACATTTTCTGCATTTGCGGAGGCATTCAAAACTCGTTTGTTTGGGGGGTTCTAATTGATTGCAGACCACTGGACAGTATCTGGGTGGATTAAATCCTACATTGTAAGCTACTACGCGATAAAGATCTGATAATATAGCTACATTGTCATTTCAGGTTTATCACTTCAAGTCCGCTGCAGATCAGTACCGACACTCCGCGGACTAGTAGCTTTGTATAAGGCTGAGAAACATGAATCCTTATTTCATCGGTTTCGCTATCCCTTTTCTGGCATCTCTGCTGTTTACCAAGAGGAAAGATGAGAAGAAAAGGGGAGTACCGGTTGATGTGGGCGGAGAGCCCTGCTATGCAATCCGAAACCACAGGTTTGAGCAGCCTGTCGAGACGCACTGGGAAGGGGTTTTCACGCTTGCAGAGCTGTTTGAGCAGTCCTGCAAGCAGTATGTCTACATGCCACTCCTGGGCACCAGAAAGCTCATTTCTAGGGAAATGGAGGCAGCCCGCGATGGAAGGTCCTTTGAGAAGCTTCATTTGGGGCAGTATGAGTGGAAAAGCTATGCTGATGCATTCAAGACTGTCTGCAACTTCTCATCTGGTTTAGTGCGAATTGGGCACAAGAGGGATGAGCGTGTTGCTATTTTCGCCGATACACAGGCTGAGTGGCAGGTTGCATTGCAGGTAGCTTTCTCTGCCCACGCTATTAGTTCAGCAAATACAGGTTCTATAACTTCCGTTGTTCTTTTTTATGTGCATAGAAAAGATACGAATTATATGATGCAGACTGTTCTTGAAGTGTCTCAACCTGTCCTTTTCATAATGCGCAATGTTCCATCACCATCCTTGCATATATCAAGTGAAATGTGCTCATGAGAACAAAAGGAACTATGCGCTATCTAGATAGATATGACAAGACAAAAATGATAGAATTGACGACACAGCTGAGTATATAAGAAGTCATTTTTATTCTCTCATGAAAAACTGATAATTTGTTGAACATTGAACTGCTTCAGCTTAACCATACTGATATTCTCACTTGGTTTAGAAATCAATTATACTGTTGTATTTCGCTTATGTTCTTCATGTTATGCTAGCAGTTAGCTCCACAAATCATTTGCAAGTTGTCTAACCATCCTTTTCTATTTGAAAGGCATGCTTCAGACAAAGTATTACAGTTGTCACCATTTATTCCTCCTTGGGCGAGGGAGCGCTATGTCACTCACTAAATGAGGTCAGTTGACTTTCTTTTTTGACGAAAAGTCAGTTGACTTTTTCCTCATCCTGTCCATCATTATGGTAACAAAACCTCAACTAAAGTGAATTTTGTTGGTTGTCTAAAGCAATTTAGACACAACAATTTATTCCTACTGTATCTGCATCGTGATATGATCTCTAATTTTGCTGCTGTTTTGACTCTTTAGACTGAGGTAACTACTGTGATATGTGGGCGGAAAGAACTGAAAAAACTTGTTGATATAAGTGGGCAACTTGATACTGTGAAACATGTCATCTACATAAACGAGGAAGGCGTCTCTAGTGAAGTATCCTTAGCTCAAAAATGTACCAGCTGGAGGGTTGAGTCATTTGAGGAGGTAGAGAGGTTAGGATTGGAAACACCTGTTGAAGCAAAGTTGCCTCTCCCATCAGATACTGCGGTGATAATGTATACAAGTGGCAGCACCGGAATGCCCAAGGTTTGTTCAAAGATTAGTTGATTTATTTGTAGTGCCCATGTTGGATTACTTCACGATATGGATATTACTAATGGATGTATTTTCTCGGATCATCTGCTTACAACTCCTCTCATTTCTACAATGTTTTTCACAGGGAGTCATGATGAGCCATCGCAATGTCCTAGCTGTAGTATCAGCTGTTATGACCATTGTGCCTGCACTTGGCAAGAAGGATGTCTACTTGGCATACCTCCCACTAGCACACATTCTTGAATTAGCAGCTGAGGTAGTTGTCAGATGACATATTAAAACCTCAGTCTATTCCACATGTTGGTTTTGTTGATGCTGATTCACTTTATGCAAATGTGATTTGTAGACAGTTATGTCTGCTGTTGGGGCTTCTATAGGGTATGGATCACCACTGACCCTGACTGATACATCGAATAAAATAAAGAAGGGGACTCAGGGCGATGCTTCAGCTCTGAAGCCAACACTTATGACTGCAGTACCTGCTATACTTGACCGTGTTCGTGATGGCGTTAGAAAAAATGTATTGTTCTTTACAATGATATTGTCCATTGTTTTTTCTGGCCTTCTCGCCATTTTGACATTTTTTTCATGATGAGATGAATTAGGTTGATGCAAAGGGTGGTGCAGCAAAGAAACTATTTGATATTGCCTATAGCCGTCGGTTAGCTGCTATCAATGGAAGTTGGTTTGGTGCATGGGGATTAGAGAAGCATTTGTGGGATATGATTGTCTTTCAGAAGGTGCGTGCGATCTTGGGAGGAAGGATTCGATTTATACTTTCAGGTGGAGCACCTCTGTCTGGAGATACTCAGAGATTTATCAATATATGCCTTGGGTGAGATAATATTCTTTATTATTTTATAAGCCATCCTCAAGTCTCTTTTGTTGATATCAAGTTATTGTTTTTGGTCCACTTGTGTTTACCGTGATTGAACTTCACACATTTCAAATTTAACTTGCATATTCCATTATAAACCAAAACAATTGACAGGTTTTGCTTGTGCTGTTGCAGGTCTCCAATAGGGCAAGGATATGGTCTTACTGAAACATGTGCTGGCGGGACATTTTCTGAGTATGATGACACATCTGTTGGACGCGTTGGTGCTCCATTGCCTTGCTCATACATTAAGGTACATTAAGAAAAATATGTTTTATTATTTGGTAGGATGTACTGTATCCTCATTTCCATAGTAAAGCTATTGTTGTGATGTACGAAAGATTTTCCACAAATTGCAAAAAGATATTGTTCTCTTCGTATTAGAGTTCATGGATAAACTTGTCTTCAAATGTTTGACATGACATGTGGAATTGCGGATAGCTCTACTTAATCACTAGCCTTACAGCCAGTCCAGTGACATTGTGAAAAGCTATGCATATAATCCGTTGCCCATCCAATTTATTTTATGTTTTCTCCTTCATGTTGCAATTCAGAAGATTAATATATTATCCCTTCGTCAGATCTGATTCTTTCCTAACGTAATATTAATTGTATATGATAGTTGATAGACTGGGCTGAAGGTGGATATTTAACTAATGATTCACCAATGCCTCGGGGTGAAATAGTTATTGGAGGTCCAAATGTGACAAAAGGCTACTTTAAGAATGAGGCAAAAACAAATGAAGTCTACAAGGTATGTTGCAATAATATTCCAAAGCAGTGTGTGCCGTGAAGCCCATGATAACTTTTCTTTAATGACACCGATTTGTTGAAGGATGATGAAAGAGGCATGCGGTGGTTCTACTCTGGTGACATTGGACGTTTGCACCCAGATGGTTGCCTTGAAATTATTGACCGTAAGAAGGACATAGTCAAGCTTCAACACGGTGAATATGTATCTTTAGGAAAGGTAAGCTAGCTCTCTTTTCCAGCCAAATTAGTGGTATTCAGCTATTGTAATCTAACTATTATACAACCGCAGGTGGAGGCTGCTTTGAGTGTGTGCCCATATGTTGACAATATCATGATCCATGCTGACCCCTTCCACAACTACTGCGTTGCACTTGTTGTAGTTGCACACAGTGAACTGAAAAACTGGGCCTCAAAACAAGGCATCATTTATACGGATGTTTCAGATTTGTGCGAGAAGCAAGAGACTGTCAAAGAGATCCTTCAATGTTTAGCAAAGGTGTGTATTCTCCCTGCATTTGGTTAATTAGATATTTGTTTAATCTAGCAGTCCATTCACCCTCAATATTTCTCTCTAAATTAACTGCTTTACTAATGATTGCATTTCCTGGATGATTCATAAAAACATGATCTCTTCAGTTTTTCCTTCTCTTCTGAGAGAGAGTTGCAATGTAATGTTGGCTTGTAGAAGTACCAATATGAGAACAAGGGAGGATGTTTTTTGGACCTCATAAGTTATCATGAGAATCAGGAAAAAGCACATTATAATCTTCCAGTAAACATAGAATATAAACCATACACTAATGTGCAATTTGATACAATCATAGTTTGTGATGATCTCTCCATATATTGCATGCCAAAGATGTACATTCAAGTTCAACCAGATACCGCATGTTGATAGGTCGAATGGTCGACGCCAAATACCAATCATCTAAAATTTTCACTCAGTATGCAATGTAACTCCACATTGCACGCACCGTAACAGTCTCAAAACAAATTGAATCTAGGAAGCTTCTTAAGGCTAAGTTCGTTACTCAGCGTTCCCAGAATCAAACTGTGCGTACGAAAAACGGAGCGGTCCATTAACACGTGATTAATTAAGTATTAGTTAATTTTTTTTCAAAAATGGATTAATTTGATTTTTTAAAGCAACTTTTGTATAGAAACTTTTTGCAAAAAATATACCGTGCAGTAGTTTGAAAAACGTGCGCGGAGGAAAAAGTACCGTGAACACAGCCCTAACCAATGCAGGATATATACAAGTGTTATGAGAACTGGATCGTACTGACGTGTGTTTGTTCTTCAGGCTGCTAAGCAAGCGCGACTTGAGAAGTTTGAGATCCCAACCAAAGTGAAGCTGGTGCCGGAGCCATGGACCCCAGAGTCAGGACTCGTCACGGCTGCCCTCAAGCTCAAGAGGGAGGCTATCAAGAAGGCGTACGAGGATGACCTTGCGGCGTTGTACAGCTAAAGTTGCTGCTGCATTCTGTTCTTAGAACTGAAGAACGACAGCACGAGTTCTGTCTCGTGGCAATAACAAAATTTTCCAAAGTTTTCAAACATCCAAACCACTGTTCTGCAACGATAGCAGTGGGCAACGATGGAACGGACGTGTAGGTTAATGCATTTGGAAGAAGCGTTCCTGAAATGTGAAACAGGTAGATTTGGAATTCTCGATATTGTCCTTGTTTTTTTTGTAAATCATCAGAGATTTTCTTATCCTTTTGAGAGGTTTACATGAGGTTTTAGATGCAAGAGAAATGCGATTTTCGATACAAGAGAGATGCTGCCGTAGGGTGCGATCTTTGATACAAGAGAAAAGCGATTTTCGATACAAGAGAAATGCTGCAATAGGGTAATAGTAGCAGATTAGTTTAACACTGTAGCGTACGAAATTGGTGCGGTTGTAGCAGACATAGCATCTGATTGACGGCACTGTTTTTTTTCTAATTGAAATACAGATTTTACCTCGATTTCGATTTCTGTTAGCATGATTTTTAAACTGCTAAACACTTTCCGGTTTCTGTTAGCATGATTTTTAAACCGCTAAACTTTCAAAATGTTAAATGATATGTTTTATATGAAAACTTTATATATATATAAGTTGCTTTACATATCAAATAAATCAAAATTTTAAGCTTATAATAATCAAAAATTGATTAATCATACATTAATAGCTTTCTCGTTTTGCATATGTTAATCTGAGAGCTGGCGTACTCATCTCCTACTCATCCTAATAAACTCATTAGCTATCACAAGTCAGAAGATTTAACGATGACTTGACTCATGATAATAACAAAAAAGAACACTGATGATTTTTGCAATCCAAGGCAGCAGATTGGAAGGATGAACATAATATATTGTAATTTTATTTTGCTACAATGCCGTGTTCTTTATTCACCACGAATGCGATTAAATCCATTTGCTCAGGAGCAGCAAATCCAGCCTAACCCAAAAAAACTTTGCATGAACCACCACAAAAGAAACAAAAAGGACTGGAAGTGCCACCTTCCTTATGCTACAAATCGATCTTTTAATACATTGAAACTAGAGCTCCCAAGTTTCAGGTTTTCTCAAGAATATATAACCAGTGGAATAACTGCGGAATGGTACTGCAAAGTGCCTAATCTGCACGAGATTGACCGGCACGGGATGAAAGGATGATGCCCACGATGAGACCATACAGGGCAAGCGCTTCCGCGAAAATGAGGATGAGGATCATCCCCACGAAAAGCTTTGGTTGTTGTGCATTTGCCCTGCAAACACCAACAAGAGAGATCAGAATCGCAATCCAAACTAGGCAGCTTAGGAGCAGCCTCCAGCCCTCAGAAAAGGGCAGTGATGAACACCTAGGTGAAGACCAAAAAAGCAGTGAAATAGAACAACATAACTTTTACGAAAGGAACACATTTTGATCATATGATATCATAGTAACATCAGAATCTAATAACCATCCCAAAATTAACCTTCACGTTCAAATGTCTAAGAAACAATATGCACAATTAAACAAGAACACACATGCCATCATGAATGGAGTCATAATCCAGTTAATGCTAAAATTGTGAAAGTAGAATATTTACTTTCAAATCATAACTAGCCTGCACTATATCTTTGAAAAACTTTCAGGCAGAACACCTTGACCAATTGTTTGCTCTTCGCACCACAGCACATTTTTTCTCAGTTGTTAAAAGTTGAAACTTCAACGAGAATTTCCAGAGAACAGTACCAAAAACATCATTATTAGGGCTATGCTATGTATTTAAGAGCCCATGAGGAAAAGAACCCCGTAAAGAAATGCTAAGAATTTATAAAGCCTCAATATGGCACTTATTACCATCCAAAAATACCATTTGGGATTATAGGAGCCTCGTTCTTCATTTCCACAGCCTCAAAGCAATTGAAATGCACAACTTTGTAGGCAACAGCTACTGACTATCAGTTTAAGATTAACTACTAGGCTAATACAAGAACACAATGAATGAGTTTTCAAACAGAAAGGCCCATCTATGATGCCTACCGCATACAAACTACTGTAATATAATTATATAAAAACTACAGATCCTTTAATCATATTTGGTAGCAAACCAACCTACAAAGTCTTTTAGAATTGTTGGTCAAACTGTAACTTTCCTCATCAAACCATACTTAATCACCAATGCACAGCAGTAACAACATATATGAGAGATTGACAAAGCAGGCGACATCTTTACCTGACACCAGCATCACCGACGATGCCGATGGCCATGCCAGCGGCGAGACCAGCGAGGCCACAGGCAAGCCCGGACGACAGATGCGCGTAACCGTCAAAGAGGTAGTATGGCTTAGCCTTGGGGTTAATCCCGGTACTGATGATGACGGCGATGATGAGACCGTAGATACCGAGCACACCAGCCATGACCACGGGCACGATGGACTTCATGACGAGCTCCGGGCGCATCACGCCCATGGACGCCACGCCGACGCCGCTCTTCGCCGTCCCGTACGCCGCCCCCATGCCTGCAACAGATCAAAGTAAGTATCCCCATCCCCATCAAGAACAGAATCCAAAGCTCCCTGCTTTCCCCCAATCGGACCTCCAATCGAGCCAAATCTAGCCACGCGAAGCAAAATCTAGCGCTCAGCGCGTCGCAGATCGCACGAATCGGGGCGTGGACCTCATCACCATCGAACCAACCAAATCACCTGATGGATCTCCGGGTAACAGCTAGGCTGTCCCGATCGAGCAAAATCTCGACTTTGATTGGAAAAACTGGAGCCTTCCACACCTAATCGCTTGATCGGGGAGAGAAAGGGGGAAGAGGATGAGAGATGATGAGATTACATGAGAAGACGAGGGCAGAGGCGGCGCCGAGGAAGCCGAAGAAGGGCGCCGTCTCATCGCCGCTGAACACCGACGACATCTTGCTCCTCTTGCTGTGCTTCTTCCTCCTCCGGCGAGCTCTCGATCTCTTCTTCGTCTCTCGCACCTGGTCGCAGAGGGGAGATGGGAAAGGGAGGAGGAAGAAGATCTGTCGGGTTTGGTTTTGTTGTGTTTTGGGGGATTTCTGATCTGATCTGAAGATCTCTGGAAGCGAGCGACGTCACGGTATTTTTTTTTCGTTTAGGTCCCTGCAGTTTGTACGTGCTAATTATCTGAAATCGACAGTTTGATACTGCGGTTTTGATTCTTCCCATTCGGTATGGAAAATTTTGAATCCGGTTTAGTGTTATATCCAGATAAATATTTTCTCAATGTTAATCTGCATTCAGAATCAAAGGGAAGAATTTTTTGTATTAACTTCAATTGTGGTTCCATCGAGCGACATTTTGTAGTGTTAGTGTTATCGTCTTTATACTTACGAGTAACATATTGCAGCAATATTCTATATCTTGTGCATGTAGTATGATTGTAAAGTTATTCAAAATTGATTAAATACCATTGTTGTATTCAAAATTTCATATTCATAATCAACATGTGTACTTATCTAATCCTAACTAGACCATTTTAGGGACATATACGGCGGTGGTTTCAGTTAGTTCGTCGGCGGTCTATGGTGAAGGATACGATAGCAGCAACCGGTGACGATCGACTGGCACAATGGGTGTTGCTGCTTCTTGTTGGTTCGATTGTCTCGCGGATGGTGTCTTGGGGCAAAGGGCGCGCACAATGTGGAGCAGTGCAAAACCACTCATAGGTCATCTCCTCCTCAATCTCCCCTATTGTATTCCGCCTAGCTATAATAAGACAATAGTTTGTTAGTCACCATCTAAAACTATTCCAAGGTTTAAGGCAACATGGGGTTTTGGGAAGTTCTTCATATTTTACCTGTGGCATTAACCATGTTGATAACTCCATTCAGATTGAGTGTGAATCGTTTGTCAGACTCTTCTCGACAAGAATACAGATTGTACTCCTTAGATTTGACAGAGAACTCCTTGGCAACTGTTGTTGAGTCCGATGAAGCTCAAGCAAAATCTATTGACTCAACAAACAACCTTAAATTGTATGGTTCCCATGGTGACAACTGAAGGGGTCATTAGTCTATCAAGCAAAGTATACATTTTTAGTAGAGACTTGTGGATGTAGTCGTTGTTTAGTTGAAGGACCCTGTCGATCTCATCCATTAGTGCTGCTAGGTTTTAATTTGGAAGTTTATTTACATAGTTTATTTGACTTTATGTCCTAAAAAGATGGTCTCCTACTATAAGTTCTACCTTTCAGGATGATGTACTAGAAAATTCAATCCCCTTTAATCTATATAAATAATTATGACTCTTAAAAAGTATCTTTATATAAAGCAGCCATGAATTTGGCAAGACCATGAAAAGTACAATCTATAATGCTCGACGAATGATTGAGATATTTTGTCATTCAATCTTTGTATCAAGAAAGCCATAAATTTCTAATATAGCATATTATGGATTTAGGGTCTGTTCGGCAGATCGAGTTACGAACGCGCCGCACAGTGTTTTTCCTCCCGCGCACGTTTTTCAAACTACTACACGGTGAACTTTTTTGCAAAAAGTTTCTATACAAAAGTTGCTTAAAAAAATCAAATTAATCCATTTTTGAAAAAAAATTTAGCTAATACTTAATTAATCACGCGCTAATGACCGTTCCGTTTTTCGTGTTTACTGTGCGCGTTCTGAACCTTCTCAGCCGAACAAACCCTTAGAGTGCTACCAAACATCTCAAAATCAACATATCAAGTGTATCAATCTTTACGCTGAAGAAGCCATGAATTTAACTAAACCATGAAATCCACTAGTACAATCAAGGTGCTTGACGGCAACAAACTTGTGCAAATTGTGAAGCCACGATATCAACGAGCGAACTGTGAATTCCGAAGTTGGCAGGGGTGCAATTGTAAATAACCTGTGGACCAGGCTCGTCAGGAAACCGATGGACTGTCTGATCTTTCGCCAAGAAGGATGATGGGCCATGGCCCATAGGCCACATGGGCCCTTCACCATTTCTACTCGACTTTGTGTTTCACACAATTTTACCAAGCTAAGCTTGGTGTCCACTGATATTCTTAGGAGCGTTGAGTGAGAAAAACACTTGTATTACTAGTAGTTTAGTTTAAGAAAATGCAAAACCATGTTTCGTAAAATCAGTAGGCACATTCAATAAATAGTAGACATATACAGTGACATGCACATGCATGCTTATGTCAAAGCAGCAGCAGCAACAACAACATAACACCAATTATACAATAATAATGTCCATCACATCCTGTATTTGGGATGGTAAGAATGATCGACGATAAATTTCTCCCCAATCCAAATCTCTCTGAATATCTGCCACTAACTTCTCACAAGCTAGTATTTGTTCTTGTTGAGGAGATCGTAGTACACCATGGGCTTCCTGTAGCTCTTGCCGCACGCCTCCTGCAGATAAATAAATAAATAAATAAATAAAAATCAATTCTAGGTAGATAATTAAACACATTTTACTGCCCATATGCAATGCAAGATTTGTGCAGGAAAACTATACTTTCTCTGTTTCATAATACAAGTTGTTTTAATTTTTTTCTAATCAAATTTATTTAAGTTTGATTAAATTTTAAAAAAAATTAGCATCTATAACACAAAATTAGTTTCATTACAACTAACATTTAATATATTTAGATAATATGTTTATTTTTTTCAAAAATGTTATTATTTTTTTTATAAACTTAATCAAACTAAAAAAATTTGATAAAAAAATCAAAACGACTTATAATATAAAATGGAGACAGTAGCAATCAACAGCCGTTCGTTTCCAGCAGAAATTGTTGAAAAAAAGAAGTGATGCGTTAGATCAACCGGTCACCTGCATGGCGTAGGCGAGGTGCAGCAGCGTGGCCTCCGACCACGGCCTCCCGATGAACTGCAGCCCGATGGGGAGCCCTTCCCTGTCGTACCCTACCTTCACGGTGATCGCCGGCAACCCGAGGAAGTTCCCGGCGATCGAGTACCTCACCAGCGCAGCTGCGTCCAACAGATATTATTAATCAGTGAGATATGCTAGCTTAATTATTACTGCACTGCACTATTGAAACTGAACCTCTTTCAGTTCATCAGTTAATTGCTCGTGATCGATTAATTCAGTTAATCACCTCCGTTTATGTAGTCCAGCTCTCCGGTGTGCCGCGCGTCGTCCTGCAAATCGTACGCGGCCACTCTGCATGCACAAGAATGCAGCCTCAGCTACATAGTTAGTAGCAGTAGGGACGAAAACGGTACGGAAATTCCCGACTGTACCGTGACCTTTTCCGTAAAAATAATTATAAAAGTGCTATCGTTTTCGATCATTTTCATTCCTAATAGTTAGGCCTGAAACTGTACATCTACACTCAATTAGTAGTAATGATGAGTAATTGCCATGCAAGATTGCGTACGTACCCTGTCATTGGTGTGACGATCGCGTCGAATGTCTCGAAGATCTTGTCGTGGAAGTACATCTGACGGTTCCTGCAAAAGAAAAAGTTCGTCCATTTCGAGTTCAGAATGGAGAGCGTACTAAATCTGATGGTGGAACGAATGTCTGAAGAATGATAGATATGATAGCTCACCGGATTCGTTGCGAGTTCAGGTAAGCTCTGCTGCTGAACGACCCGTAGGCGCTCAGCGCGATCCTCACATCCCAACCAATCTCAGACTTGCTCCTGCATCAGAATGATTTGAGTGTACAATGAATTGATCATCAGTTTGAATTCATATGCATGTTAGTCTGAAAAAAATGATTTCATATGAGATAATTTATTTTATATGCTTACAGTTTCTCCAGATACTTATCGAAGGAGGCCGTGCATTCTGAACCCATCGTCACGTAATGCGCGAGACGCATCTCCTCGATCTCAGGAATAGTCACATCGGCAGTCTTGCAATGCAGATAGTAGCACAAACAATTGCCAAAAAAAAAAAAACTGTCAGATTGCATGAACTGTACTGTAGTTCCCCAAAATCCTGTCACTAACGGTATTCATTAAGTTCAGGATCAGATGAACCGTAGAGATGTTCTTACTACCTCCCAACCGTGTCGAGTCCGCAGCATGTGGACAGCTTTGTCGCAGCAGCTTCTGATGTCCTCGGAACAGTCATTGAACCACTGTTTTTGTGGCGATTATCAGCACAATGTTCAGGTTCAGATGAAATGATTGTTGCAGGGTTGAAGCACTAACCTTTGCATATCTTGCTAGTCTGATGGTAGGCATCGAGCTTGCAGCCTTCAGCAGGGGAAGATTCAGTTCAGGCTTCAAAGAAAAAAATATCAAATTTTCCGCAAAAGTCAGTTTAACTGAACATCCAAAGTTGTAAGAAGAAAACAAAGATGAAACATTTGCCTGCAAGTGGCTTGGTTGAGACTGATCAGCAATAGCTGCATAGCTGAATGATCAACAGCAACACAAACCTTTTAGTACTTAATATTACAACATATATACACAATCAAGTGCAGCAATATCACTGAAAGGTAAATTAGTTTCTGAAACAAGAGAGATTACTAACGCGATAAGCGCATCCTCGACTGTCGCGGCTAAGATCCCCGGCATTCCGACAGTCCAGTTCAGAGGAAGAAGCCTGAAATCAGAAGTAGCCAGGTTTTTCAGTTCATCTGAACAATTCACATCCCTGACAGCTATGGCTAGTGATTGTTCTTGTAGAATGAAAGAGTATGTGTGGAGCATGACGCACCCGTCCTTGGAAAACCGCCCTGCCGTCGGCTTCAAGCCCACCACGCCACATAGCGCGGCCGGCATGCGAACAGATCCTGATTAAGAATCACAAAATATCAATTCAAAACTCCATAAAGTGATTTTCTTTTCCTTTTTGTTCAGACGTTTTTGGCACGGTTCAATCCATCGTCAGTTCGTCACCATGATCTGATCTGTCTGATCACAGAAGCTAAATTCTCTAATGGTTTGTTTGTCAGAGCAAGCAAGAATTTTCAGGGTTCAGAAAAATCAACAGAGTTGGGTGCTTACCGCCTCCGTCGGCTCCGAGGGCGACGGGGCATAGTCCGGCGCAGACCACGGCGGCGGACCCTCCCGACGAGCCGCCGGCCACCTTGCTGGTGTTGTAAGGGTTCCTCGTCGACCTGAAACCATCAAACCAGGTAAGGCCACAATCTTTCACAAATCCATTGTCGCCAATCAGATAATACGTATTCCAAGAATCATCCTGTTCTTCTTTTTTTTTTCCATCGTACCCATGGTGCGGGTTGATGCCGCTGGTGCCGGCGCCGAGCTCGTGCATGTTGGTCTTGCCGGCGAGCACCGCGCCGCACGCCCGCAGCTGCGCCACCACCGCCGCGTCCGCCGCGCACGGCCTCATCCTCTGCAGCCATCTCGTTCCTCCTGTTCATGCGTCGGTGCGCGCGTCTTTGATCAGTTTCAGGGTACAGTACAACCAAATCAGACAGAAGATTTCCCCCTAATATAAAACTCCTTATGATTTGTTTTTCCATGTCGACATAGATTTGGCCCTGACAGTATTTAGAATCTTCATATTCATAAACTCTCTTTCTTCAGAAAAAGTTTTTAATTTGCAAACAGTGTTCCATAGCACGGCCAATGCAATAATTTCTTTTGTCTCCTACAAAAAACGAGTTAGTACAGCCTACTGTAGCTAATTAAAAAAGCACCGATTTTTCCTTTTTGCAACAAATCAGATCACGTCTCCTGTTGATGAACAGTATCAATCCAAAAACACATGCCAATTGTCAGCACGCATTTGCAAGAAGCAATCGACGGACAGTCTCTACGGCGATGAACAATGGCATCGGAATCATCCGACCGTACTGGGGCCTCCTCTCCTCTCCATGGCGGCAGCAACTCTACCTACCGTCCGGCAGCTGATTAAATCCTGATTCCGATTGCTTTTTCCCTCCTGTTCTTATATATGATTCGTCAACCTTAGCTCTGTTGATGATACCTGATCTTGTGATGTTCTTACCTGTTGTTGGGTATGGCAGGCAGTCGATCTCGTCTTTAACGGCCACCAGAACGCCATCCATGGCAGAGAGAGGAGATCCTGCAGTTAATTAACATCAAGAACAGTCAAACACTTGACATACAAGAACAATTAACGGTTAACAGAAGCCAAGAAATGGATGGTGCATGCAATCGATCAGGGAGTAAAGCTGCATGAATGCAAAGAGTAAATGATGAGATATTGCAACAACAGATGGATCAGCACAACGAGATGCCTTCAATTGCAACAGATCAGCAAGCCAAGCCCTGCAAGGAATGTAGTATTGGCCTCTGCGTGCAACCACATGCAGTGGCAACTAACCGTCCCTTTGAGCTATCAATGCTGGATCAGGACCATGCAACGCTTTCAGATTCGATCAAGCAAGCAAGCAAGAGAGCTAGTCAATGCATGATAGGGGATGATGCTGATGCCATTTCTGTGGAATCTTTCATCAGAAAGCCCTTCTGTTCGAAATCTGAATATTTTGCTTCATGTCAGATTAGTTTGAGCCCTGAATCTGCTGCAGTTTCAGTCTCTCTCTCTCTCTCTCTCTCTCTCTCTCTCTCTCTGTGTGTGTGTGTCTTGTGGAAACATCTCTTTCAGAGACCAGCCCGTGCATTGGCAGGCTCTGACAATGCCTTCCTGTAAAGCATCTGATGATACTGTTCATCTAGCTGGTTCAGTTCCAGACTGCAAATGGCAGTAGTAGTACTTTTTCGCCAGTAAAAATATCATGGAAGCATGCAAGTTGGTAGTAGAAGTAAACATGATGGTTATGACAGTTAATTTCTGCAGATTCTCTGAATCTAATTGTCAATGGTGATGAAGGCTAGACACTGTGGCACTGACGAGCTGAGGCTGAGAAAAAACAGTACTATTCTTGCTGAGTACTGGTAATATGATATTATTATTGTTTATTGCTCGAATGATCCATTGGTTTTGATTTGTTGCTACCTTGAATTGGCATACTGTACAATAGAGTTAATTTTGTTTACCTTGCTGGTATCTGAGGGTGGACGCCTCGGCCTGTCTGATGATGTCCTGAGGATTGCAGCTGATGAACAAGGCCATGTTCAGATCAGGGCCTGAACACTCCTTCACTGCAGCCAGAAATCTCCTCGCAACCTGCCAACATTGCAGTACAAACTAATTGGTAGCATTCATGAATAAGAAACACCTCTAACCTACTAAAATTCAGTGAGTAATTCACACCTCAATGCACTACACATTGTCATAATGCAGTGCATTGTACTGAACTACTGATACAAAACCATTTAACCCCAACAGTTACTGTCAGTAAAACTGTACTAAATGTTTTACCATGACAGGAGTGATCTCTCCTGAGATGTAGGCACTGGTGAAGTCCCGGATCGTCAAGCGCCTGAACCCCGGCGACGGTGGGTCGGCGAGCGCCGATTCGAGGCGAGCCGGGAGGCAGACGACGGCTTCCTGAACGCGCTCTGCCGGCGACATGTCCGGCTTGGTCAGGCTCACATTCTGCTCAGGGATGTCTGCATGAAGCAGCAGCAGTATTTTCAGGTTCTAACTGAATCCAAATTTGATTTTCAAATGCGAATTCTACTGTGAACAAAAGTACAAAACGGCTCGAATTGGTAGGGCCAAATCCCAAAAGGTAAGGAACAAGACAGACCTTGCCAGGTGTGAGCTGCAGTGAACAGTGGTGGCTCCGGGATTTCGGCATCCGAGACAAGCTACAGTGAAATTTTCAGCAACTAATCAGCATCCAAACAATCTGATTACAGTTCAAGTGCAACTGTGATCTAATCTACAGCATTTCAGCTAACATTTCAACTTGTTTTTACTGTGCCAAGCAGAAGAAGTGATGATCATCTACCTTGTTGACGAGATTGTCTCTCTTGAGGATGTAGAGCACGATCGAGCCGATGATTGGCGCCTCCAGAACCCACGCGAAGATCTTCACCGGAAGCCCAGCAACTCGTGGAGCTGAACAAAGCAAAAAATGGTTAAAGACAGAAGCATGCAGACCACTCACTTCAAAGAATTGAATTCTGAAAATTCTGAATGCAAAAGCTCTGGGAAATGAAAATGGACAGAAAATTCAGACAGAATTTGGAACCTTTGACGTTGGGGCTGATGTAGAACTCGTTGCTGTCGGCGCCGAGATTGACCTCTGACGCCGGCTTGTACACCTTGGGAGCCGAGCTGAAGACACCCATGGAAGCTAAGCTGAGCTCAAGAAGAACAATTCTTGCTTGCTCAACAATGGGAGACGATTCGAGTGTGCAAAAGAGTGCAACCATGCTACAGCTTATGTAGTACTCCATGTCGCAGCTTTGGACGGTAGCGTGACTGCGTGAGGGTGGTTGTATCTTACAGAGGTAAATTCAGTCGTACGGATCTCGACAGTTACTGAAAACCAGCTCTCTTAATTTTCAGACATTCGAGCATAAACCCGAGCAAAGCACTAAGGTTGAGTTTGTTTGTTGGAAATGGTAACTAATCCCTCGTGTACACAAAATAGAACGACTCATTAACATATAATTAATTAAGTATTAGCTATTTTTTAAAATAAATGAATTAATATGATTTTTTAAAAAATAATTTTTCTATAAAAAATTTTTGTAAAAAAATACACCGTTTAGCCGTTTAAAAAACATGCGTACGAAAAAAAAAGAAAGGAGAGTTGGAAACCTCAAGCAACGAACTCAGCCTAATACAAGTTCCAAGTTGCATTTCTTCAGTGGCAGAGTATTCATCATCTGTCATCTGGCTAAGCTGAACAGCAGAGGAAAACATGTAATCTTGCATTCAGTAAATTGCCTACTTGCATGTTCAGCGCATTTTCAGCTTCAACTGACTAGCATGTGAGAATGGTATGATATGACATACATCAGTCTCAACTCTCATCAAGACTTGCATTTGCAGAAATCGGTGAACGCTGAAAAGTAAAGAAAATGAGAGGCTGAGCTCATAGCAGTAAAATCACCAGCCAGCACAAGTAACCATCATTTTCCTGTAAATGTACACTGATCTAAGCATCAGGTGACAACTGACAAACAACCACGAACTGTTAAATAAGTTTATGCACAATCTTTTTCATCAGATTTCACTTTCTTGTTTTGCTCATGTAGCTACCAAGCGACGATAAACCGCCGGAGAACACTGACGTTTGCGGAAGTGTGGAAGACGACTGAACATGAGGAATGGGTGACAGGCAGCTCCCATTACTCTTTGGAAGATCCAAATCGTACTGGCCATTTGCAAAGTCTGCTGGTGGCACCTCAACATCGGGATCTCTAAAGTCCAGAAGTGCATCCCCGGACTCCAGCTTTTCAGGCTCGGCTGTTACACCATCAAGGTCGGTCAGCGATTTTAGCTGACGACCGAGGTTCGCGATCGTCTTCTGGCACTCCGCGAGTTTCCCAGCAGCACTGGAGAGCTCTTTATCCTGTTACAGAAGACGAATTGTCAATAGAAACTTCTCAACTGTCAGGTCTGATTGGACCTTAGGCACAAACTAACATACAGGTATGTAAAGCCTTTGGGTGTGCTTAGAGCATTGACCAGTACTAGATCCATTCGGTTACATGTCATTATAGAATGTGTCTAGGGACCACAAAATTACATACCAATAGTTAGATATCCCTACAAGAGTTTCCAAGTTCAATATTTTAGCAATTTTTATAACATACACTTAGCAAAAGAAATGGCCATTTGGATGTCCAAACAACCTCAAGTGAAGCAACTAGCAAGTAGATTTGACCATAGGAGATAGAATCCTTGTAATTTTGGCCTGATGTTTGCAACTCTTAAGCCCAATAGTGTTATAACAGTCAGGTGGTTAAATTCCCAGTTTATATGCAGCAGAGAGAGCATAAAAAGAGTACCTGCTTGACCTTCAGGTCACCATTTGTGTTGGCCAGTCGCCAAAGCTTTGCCTCCCGACTGTCCCTTGACAGCTGAGCCTCTAACTTGCGGCATTTTGCTTCATACTCCTCTGACAGCAGCTTCTCCTGCTCAATCTTACCTTGCAGCAGGCTTACCCTATTAGTAAGTTTTGTGATTTCCAGTTTAGCTCCTTCAAGTTGGCCGTCCATTGCCTTCCTTCCCGCCGCTGCATCCTCAGCCTTTGCAGTGAATTCTACCAACAATGCAGTCTGGTCCTTAAGTCTTACTTCCAATAATGAGATCTTCTCCTGGAGCTTCATGGTTTCCTGGTGTGAACTCTCAAGCTCAGACTCCAACATCTTTCGAATGCTTTCCACTGCCTCTAGTTGCATCTTCAGTTCTGAAGAAAATGCCTTCTCCTTTGCTGCATCGCACTCCAGATCGTTCACTGTTCCATGCAGTTTCGCAATTTCTGAGTTCACTACCAGGAGCCGTGCCTCCAATGCTTCTTTGGCAGATTCCATGCCAAGTTTTTTCTCTGATTCAATCTTCATTGACTCCATTTGGACCACAAGTTCTTCATACATGGTTTTCTCTTTTTGTAACTCGTTCTCCAGTGTTTCAATAGATCCCCTCAGTTTCCCAATATCCGCATGTGCCGACTGCAGTTGTGCCTCTATTGACTCTTTATCTGCATCTGCCATGTCTGCATATGCTTTGTGCTGCAAAGACAGAGTTCTCTCGGCCTCAATCTGCTCTTGCAAGGATGCCACTGTCTTGCGAAGATCAGCTAACTCTACAGAAGTTGACTCTAACTGTGACTCCAGCTCTTTCTTGTCTGCACTTCCTTCCAACGAAGCCACAACTGCCTGAAGTTTCTCAACCTCTATTGACTTTGACTCAAGTTGCAATACCAAAGATCCTCTCTCAGCATCTAACTGATCAGCTTGTCCCAAAGCAGCAATTTTAGACTTATTCGCCGAGTTGAACTGCATTTGTAATTCTGCCAACTTGTTGTTGGCTGCCATCAGGGCATCGCACGACGCGTCAAGCTGGACTCTAGCCTCTGCAAGGGCCATTTCAAGATCCCTTTTGTCAGTTTCAAGCTTTTCAACCTTTGCCTGCAAATCTGTGACCTGGCTCTTTAGTGTTTCAGTTTCGACTTTTGAAGCTTTATCTATAGCCACAGCCTGGTCAGAATCAGTTTCTGTTTCAAAGCTAGAGCTTACACGTTCTACTTCAGACAATGCAGCCAACTTTTCCATCTCAAGGAAATCATCCATCAGGTCAATCTCAACATGATTGTTTACAACATCTCTTGAGCTGGCACTACTGTTCTTGAACTGATCAAGTTCGGCTATCAGAGCCGAGGCCCATGAATCAGAATTTCTCATTTCACTGTCAACAGCCAGCATACGCTCCCCACTGTCAGACTGGCTATCAGTGAGAGATTCCGTGCAAGCATTGTTAGGTGCAGGCCTAGAATCATTGGCGAAGGAAGTTCTTCGTGTCAGATGGCGTAGCTTACGGCATTCTGCCTCAACCCTTGCAATCTTTTTCACACTTTCCAAGTGTTGTTTACTTGCTGTCTCTGCTGCTTCGTTGCTCAGATCTCTTTCCAGTGACAATCTCTTCAAGTCCTTGGCTAGCGTGAGCAGCTCGATCTTCAGGCCCTTGTTTTCCTTCTCTGCAACCTGAAGTTTATCCTGCAGATCATGCTGGACAGCCACAGTGGCAGCTTCCAGCTGCTGCTTTAGCTCAGAAATATGGTTTTGGAGCTCAGATTTCTCAGAATCCAATTCTTGAGTCTTCTTAGCAACTGCGTCACGAATTTTCTCCTCTTGTTCTTCCCGAGCATGGCGAAGCTGCCTGACACATTCTTTGAGGGCATCATCTAGGTGGTTGACTTGATCGTCCAGAGAGGCATTCTTCTGAGTTGAAGCTTCGAGTAACCTCTTCAGAGCACTAACTTCAGCTTCAGCTTGTTCCCAACCTAGAAATAAGTCAGAAATGAAGTTCAATATGAATTTGATGCCATATTGGAACAAATAAAACTATGTTTTTCTTCAGATGGTACAACTGAGGACACACACGACACACTCACTACACACGCACAAGCACGCATATGCAGACAAATAGAACTCTTGGTTGATACTACTATTTTAACTTTGTCGAAGAACTTGCAAAAGAACTATTTAAATGAATTTCCTCTTTCTTAGTTCTATTGATGTCCTCACAGATAAAATTAATTTTGAATAAGGAAGGGAAGCTACAGACTAAATCAAATGCATGGGATCACACTAATGCAAAATTTCTAAAATCATAATGAAAAGAAAAATTACCTGCAACAGCCTCTTCTGCAACCTTTGTATGCTGCTTCACCAGGTCCTCTTTAGCATTGATAGTCAAAAGGGCTGAAGCAAGCTTCTCACTCAAACTCTTCACAGAATCTTGCATATCTTCATCTCTGACATTTGTGAAAATCTCTGGCTGTGGTGACTGACAATGCTGTGTGGAAGAATCATCTGACACAGTTTCCAACACTAGTTTCTCGTGAAAAGATTTTGCTGTTGCAGTTCCTTGAGTCTCATTATTTGTAATTCTTGAGCAAATTTTAGGTGATTGGCTATGATTTGGGGAAGCACCATTCGGAAGAGGCTTTTCACCCTGGTTTTGCCAAACAGAGAAAAAATGAGAGTATTTTCTGCAAGCACTTACAAATAATTTCAAATTTTAAATAGTCTACAGAAAAAGTAAGACATCTAATGATTGTACCAGAGAAGCAATTCCTCCCTCCTCTCTCATCTCTGGTCTCTCTTCAGAGAACTTGATTCAGACAACTAGAGTATGCTCTCAAGCCACCAAGTGGAAATCAAACATGTGACCTGTTACATAAGAACTAACTTCCTTAACAATGAGATACCACAGGATTCTGAAACAAATTCTATATGTTACATAATATCCTCTGGAAAACTGCAAGTACAAAACATTCAACAGAGCTAAAGAGATCAGCACCATCAAAACATTCAAGTTAACCATGCAAAACTGAGGGGGTAACATATGTTAATGGTGGTTCTTTCTATATGCAGTGTGCTATTCTGGAATATAACTATCTAGGAACAAAATTGAGGCATAAGCCTTTGAAGCAAAACTCCAGAACCATGTCAGATAGCTATTAATTTATTAGTTTGAGAATTACTTATAACTTCAGCGAGCAAATGGCTCCTCGACACAGCAATAAAAGAACAAGATATTACATGACAGTTAAGTGCTACATTCATTTACAATTTAAATATTATGTCCAAATGCCACTACTTGTGTAACATTATCCTTAGTTTGTTAATCCACAAATTACAATTGCACTTCATCCAGGCACCTAACTACATGAAGAATGCATCAATACTGCATGAACAGGTCGCACTTCAACTGTACCTAACTCTTGGAAACCTGTTGACAGTTATAAGAAAATGCCCAAAGCATAACCAAACCATTTGTGACAAGGTTACAAAAATGTTGCTTATGAAGTAGAACATTAAGCGATGCTTAACTCAAAGCCCATTTGTCCCTATCAGGGAAAAGGGGCCCAATAAAGAACCCGCTAAAAGTCTTGGGAACCTTTATATCTTGTTTGATGCATTTAAAGATTGTGTAACCATATGTTTGGAAGTACTTAGTATCTCTTACAAAACCATATAATCAGGACGAATCAAGTACAAACCTAACTACTCAAGTCTATTTCCAAATATTAAAACTGGCATGCTATATTGCTATTGGTTACTGGATGTCTGATTTCTACGAATTTATTCATCGACAAGCATGTGACAAATGAGTGACCCTATAATGACCCAACAGCAACAGATCAAATTGCAAATCTGCATGTTCCATAAATCTGGCCAAAGCAGAAAAAAAATGACATCTCAGCTAGAGATGCCAACAGCAACCATTATGTTTAATAAAATCAGAATTCCCAACGTTGGTTCGTAAGAAAAGTTTGTTCCCCAAGTCTAAATTGCAAACACATAAACTATCACCAAATCATGATGTTTCTACTACAGAAGTGCAGATGAATAGCCAAACAGAATTCAGAATTTCTTTTCTCGAAACTGAATTCAGAATTTCTTACATGGATTTTAAGATATGGATCCCATTTAGACAGAAATTAACTATTGAGGTGAACCTGATCGCCGGAGTGCAATGACATCGAACCAGGGCATTCAAACTTGTGCCTCCAGAGTCAACTCTTGGAGATCCATCTTGCAACCACCGGTCACCAGACAATCAAAGCATCAACAGTGATCACTTGGTCTACCAGCCGCCTTCAAAAAGCATGGTTTGCATCACTGAAACACAAATCAATGGAGAGAAATCTCATCAATAAGCACCACATTGCATATTACTGATGGGAATCCTTAACAATCTAATGTTGTAAACTGAGCACTAGGCAGTAACTATAATCGTCCTAGAGCAGTAAAAGTAAAACTTTAAACGTTGCAATTACCAAAATATTAACAAGCCACAGGATCCGATTTGCCACTGTAATACACAATTGTCTATAACTTAATGAACACTTCAAAACAAAGATAGCAAGGAACACAAAATCCAACAAGGCTTTGAGTACGATTCCAGAAACCAAGAGAAAAAATATAATTGCTGCAAAGCATGGCAATAGCAAAGTTTTTTTTTAGCAAACGTAAAAGTACAAATCCTACCCTTTTCTAAGACAAATCTTTGCATCAAACGAACACATCAAAGCTCAAAATGTGGCTAGTATATACTCCTAAAACTTCAAAACCAAATCTGGCAGCACCTAAAACCCTACAAAAATGCATGCCATAGCAGAAGATTTTAACCAACTCCGAGGCCTCAAAACGAACCAAGAAATCAAAATCATTTCACACAACGCAAAAATTAAGAAACCACCAAAAACGAAGGGAGCACCGCGCGAAAACTAGATTGCAGCGCAATCAAAATCTCCCCCTTTCAATCTTTGAAAAAGACTGCACCCGCAATCAAATCTTGGGGGGTGGGGTGCGCAAGATACAGAGCAAAATCCAACCGGAAAGGACCAAAGAAAGGGAACAAGATGAATAACATCTCCACCAAATGCACGGGGGAGAAATTCAGAAAAAATCGAGCAGGTGAAGGGGAAACAGGGAGCAATTAATACCTCTGAGACCCCGAATTAAAACCGTCGCCTGGAGAACGGCAAAGCCACCACAAGAACCATGTGAACACCAGACCAAAGTTCAGTTTTTTGTCTGTACTACTACTGTTCTATCTCTTCCCCTTCCTCCTACTATATTATTTCCATTTTTTTTATATGGGATAGAGATTAGACGGAAGAACAGCCCAGATTCACATTGCTCAACTCGCCCGCAAAATCAACCACAGATCGAAGCACACACACGCAGATACGCACAGAGAAAGGAGAAAGAGAGAGAATCAAGAGGAGGTAAAGAAGAAGGTAACTGTACCAGAGCAGCAGCATCACCATGTCCAAGAAAGGAAGAGGAGGAAAAAGGCCACTGCTTTTGACGAGATGAGCCTCGAGTGCGTAGAAATCGCAGCAAGAATCCAAAAACCGCCTCCTTTCTTGCTCTCCTTTTTCTCTCTTCTCACCTTCTCTTCTTCTTCTTCGCGGTTCGCCTCCTCTCTTTCCCGCCCAGGCAGCTCAAACCAGGACTCGCTTTCAGCTGGTGGCTGGCTGCTGCTGCTGTTCTTGCCTTCTCCTCTCCTCTTCTACTCTTCAATGTGTGATTATTGTAGTACTAGTACATGTGCTGCTACCACTTTCATCTCAAGAAAAAAAAGAGAAGGGGGAAAAAATGTTGTTACCGCAGCTGTTACTTGTACTGATAAATACTTCCTGTCTTTGACCAGGCAGAGTACTGGCACTGTCTGCTGCTAGCCTGCTACTGTTATGTACCACTAATGCTAATCTACTTGCTGGATTTGTATGGGATTTTGCATTGCATAATGACCTCAGCTCAGCTCAGATGAGGTTTGTGAAGCATGGGTAGAGTACATCTGTTGGTGAACACAACCTGCATTGCACATTTGCACCTGGGGCCTGGGGGGCTCTGGGCGTTTCAGATTTAATTTTCTTTGTTTCTTCCGATACGGTGGGGCCCACCTTGCGAGGAGATCCCATCGTCTCGTATTCGGTATTCGTATGGATCGGAGTACCCTGGAGCTTGTACACACGGGTTTGAAAATACTTCCTCCAATAGAGTATACTAGTATCAATCTAATACGGAGTACTGGACTTAAACACAACATAGTACTATATATTGAACCCTGTACTGGTTGTTATACTATGAGTACTGTAGTATGGGTTGGAAATATAGAATGAAAATTACTCAGAAAAAAGTTCAGACTTTCTTCGGGGCACATGAAGTACACGTAGTTTTTATAAAATAGTCTTCTGTTTCAAAATATAAGAGCACATAATAAGATGACATAAGTGAGTGAGATGTACAAATTGTCAGCTTATGTAGAAAAGAGAAGATAGGATGAAAAGAAAAAACAGACCACAGATTTATAGTCATCTGCAGCACACATGCTTCAAGAGACGGAAATCAACGGCACACTAAAATCCTATTGAGCCAGTTGCAGCACACATGCTCTAAGAGACGAAAATCAACGGCACACTAAAATCCTATTGAGCCAGATGCAGCACACACGCTTCAAGAGACGGAAACCACCGGCACACTAAAATCCTGTTGAGCCAGCTGTAGCACACATGCTCCAAAAAAACCAACGACGCACTAAAATTTTGTTAAAAGCTCGTATGCATATGCGTAATATTCGTGAACACTAGGATTTAAACCTTGATGGATAGAGTCATGCACCAAGAACTCCACCACCACACCACTGGTGTTTCTCCATAATTGGATTTTTTTTATATAGGGAATATGTGTGAGAGAGAAGTGGGACATATATTAATGATAATGTATTGCCGTATATATCTACAACTAACTATTTTATGGGTGGGTTATTAAATTGGCTGTAGATGATATGTATCAACTTTTAAAGCTAGCAGTTGACTATATTATTAAACTTACTCTAAGCATTTCTAGGTTTTTCTTAGCAAAAGCTAAGTTAAAGAGAAAATATTATCTTTTATTTACTTTAGTGATCAAATTTTGAATTGTTTGTATTCTTTTCTCAAGCATCTTGTTGGCTAAAAATGTATAGATTTTTGTGTATTAAAATCATTGCTTTAAAAAATACTCCCTCCGTCCCAAATTATAAGATGTCCTCTTTTTAAGAAAAATCAAAAAAGTAATTTTTGATTAATAATCATACTAACTATATCTATACTAAGTATTATGTATGTTATGTCATATTCTAAAGTATTTTCATGTGATATTAATTTCATATTCATTGAAAACAATATCATGAAATAAATTAATGGTCAAAATATATTATTGAATACCATAAAAAAAATATAGGAATTATAATTTGAAACGAAGAGAACGCTTACTCTATATTGAAATATACATATTTTGAATCCTACTCCATAAATACTTATAAAGAGAGTACTAAAAACTAAACTTATTTATGTACTACTGGTACAAAGTTTTAAAAGGTTCAGAGTTGTACACTCCTATCAATCAATACTGCTGAGCAGTAGAGAACCGTATTTATGTACCCTCTCAGCTCTGCATCAGCTGTACGAAGTCACGAACACTGACCAGTCCTTTTTTTACTTTCAGTACACAGGACATCCCGGGATACAAAAACAGTTGGCTACTGTCACCCTTGCCGCAACCATCAATCTGTGTCAAAATAATATGATACAAATTTTGGTACCCTAACATTATTACAGCATTCAACCTTGCAAAATAATATGCCCATACTGTACTGGATTGTCATTGTACACAAACAATGCAACACTGTATAGTCCTAAACCTTGCAATCTCCAGGTGATTTGCTGCTACTGCAATACTACTGCATGCATTGCTGGGCCTTGCTGCCGCTGCATGTGGGACACTGGTTCACTGCACTGGGGGACATGCATATGATTCTGCCCTGTTTATAGCGGATCATTATCGTGGATTATCTACTTTGATCGTAAAAAAGTAATGAAACAAATTAAAGAAATAAACATAATAGATAGCTTAAAATAAATGATCTAAGCAATACAATAGAAGAAAGTTTTCTGAAAAAATATTTTAAATTCTGAAACAAATAATCTATTTGTATAATCTGGTAAATAAGCCAAAAAGAACATGATCTTATGGTTCTTTTGTAACCGAACAATTTTACGAGAATTTTGTAGGAAATAAACTGTTCTCTATGAAAATTCTGTAAAATTCCCATGTTCCAAAAAAACCCTAATTTTGTCACTTGTACTGAAACTTCACTAAACTGTTCATCACAGTTCACAAGTCCCTCCTGATTAACTGCGATCAAACGAACTGCTCCATATAATGTAACCTTGAAGCAGGTTACTAGACAAGCAAGAACAACTCCAATTTAATTTGTCCATAGAAACACCTTTTTACTGAACAATGAAGACTGACAGACAGAAAGAAACAGTTGGTAATTAACATGTGTTGACAACAGAACGCAAAATTGACGACGCGCCACCTTTTTGCACTCCTCAAACAGTCGCCCGCATTCAATTAATTAAGATAGGATTACTACAATTGATTGTGGTAATTAAGCTATTATAATATTATCAGGTTTGCTGCAAGATGAAGCTTACAAGATACTAAAAGAAAAACTAATTCTCAACCAAGGGTTCATGCCAAACTAAATACGCACTTCTCTGAAGACAAATACTACCAGATGATGGCATCATCACACCAATCTGAAAAAACTACCTTTGAAGTTACGTACATAACCACACAAACCACAATGGGTTCCAAAGACAAAGAGAAAGGATTAATCATGAGATTCCACGCTACAGCCACGAGTACATTCCTATCAGGTGTCCCTGACACACGATCTAAATTTATTAATTATGCAAAGATGACAAGACATCACATACATAAAGGCTAACAGAAAAAAAAAAGGTTTCACTTGCATTGCATGCAAGCCATGAAAAGTAAATAGACACCTCACCTCTTTTAATCCTTTTTTTGTACTATGAAAACGATTGTGCAATAGATAAAATTATATAAAATCAGGGTTTTTCATTGTCAATCGGGATCATTATCAATCCATCACACGCTAAAAGGACTGGAGGCCCCTCTAATGGGGACACAAAACCTTTTGGAAAAAGAAAGGAGAATGGATAAATAAAGGTGGCATGCAACTTTGGATGGTGAGCACCTTAAAATTGAGGGTTTACCGGTTTACTCACAACTATTTGTCTTGTCCTTCTAACAAGATCGAATATGTTTTGTCTTTTGTTAATGAATGTGTCGGCCAATCTAGTTTTGTTTTCATGGGATTTTCAATTTACCTCTTGCTGAGACAAAATGTGAAAACCAGAGAGAGATGTATTATATCTGGCCATATTCTATCCTAGATTCATATGACCGCTTCCCCTACCTCCTTTGCTTGAAAATATATTTCCGCCATTGCTCGTATGAGCATAAGATGTGTGTGCGTATGTTTATAAAGATAAGTGTATGTAAAATATCTATTTTATTTGTAATTAGTAAAAAAATGTATTTGTACTTAGTAAGAAGTTGTGTAATATAAAAATTTTATTATTCTTAAAAAAATACCGAAAGATACTATATTTTCTAGTGTAAAATTTGGTATCTCCAGTTACTACCTTGAGGTACCAAAATTTAAATTTAAGTGTCTTGAGGTACTTTCTCAAGGACCATAAAATTTTTCTGTGTCATATGAGTCCTTCTATGCATATGACCATGCCTTACGATCAGCATCCGACAACGTCTCATCTATCAATCTTTGTACTCAGCTTTTTTTGAATGAATTGACGAGAGCCAATTTTATTTAATAGAGCAGGAGAAAACTGTATAACAAGAAAAAAATGCGTAAAAGCCTGCTAGCATCTAAGGCAACCACTCAACAAGCTTCCTAGTCCCTGCTCGAGCCCATGTTATTGCCTCCTCCTTAATCTTGCTGACAAAATTGATGTCGAGAGCTCTTTGTGTTGAAAGATTCTTTAGTTCTTTTCCTTCCATAACTCCTAGGAGACTAGCAGCACCAAGATATGAACCGTTTGCTTTGGTGCTCCTCTCGTGTTGGCAATTGCCTTCCACCATTCCTGCACCGTCATGATTGGCTCCTGCAAGGTGGGCATAAACTTATCGCAAGACGTCTACTCTGATATGGTTCTTCAAATTTTTCTTGTGTATTTATATTCCGCCAAAAGGTGAAGGGTCGTCTCGTGCTCCTGACATCATAGTGGGCATATGTCGTTGTTTTGCCAACCGATCTGAGGTCCAAACTTTATTTTGGATCACCAGCCATGCAAAAATCTTGGTCTTTCATGGGGCCCATGGCTTTCAAATGAGGGCGTTGAAGTCAAACTTTGTTGTGCCTAGGAGCTGCGCACTGTAGGCCATCGTCGTTGTGTGCTCAGTTTCTCTTCATGTAGACATAGAAAAATTATAGTTGTGTCTACGTACTAGTTGAATACTAACCATTTAACCATTTCGATGTACTACTTTCTTCACTTTTACAATTTTTTACGTTTTGGACAAGTTTGAGATCAAGTTTTTATAACTTTGATTATCAATAACTTTAAAACTATTTAGTTTAAAGGCACTAGATCAATATATATAGATTTATCTTATAAAAAATTATAATTAAAATAAAATTTTATTAATATATTACATCTATTATAATAAAAAAATTATCAAACCGTGTCATTATTCAAAATGTGAAGAACTATAAAACCGGGAGGAGGGAGCAATACATTGGAGGTTCTAATGCTTTGATCCGGGCGCTCATATGCAACCTGCGACGAGCGTGCATGTGGAGTAATCTGGCCGTGTGGTGCTTCCATGCGTGTCGCTGTCATCGTCGGGGTTGCCACCATGCATGCTGCACACACAAAGCCATGTCACTTTCCTGCTTAATTCTTCAGAACCCTAGGTCATATCTCTTATCCTATATGATGTGCACTAGAGTTCCCGACCTTCCGAAAGGTTCTGATAAACAACGATTTGGACGGAGTCGCGACACAAATCGATCCGGCTTCTTGAACGCGCACGCTCTTGAGCCCCGCAATCGCAGCACCACGTCTCCTCTGGTTATCACCCGTGTCGAAACGCGGGTGACCTTGCCGAGAAGGCTAATCCCTGTTTGTCAATCGAAGAACACAAACAAGAACGAGATAGAATACAACCAAAATTGCAGATGAATGATTAAGCTCACAAGTTGGGGTCTTACAAACCGATCTAGCGGCGAAACTGTTCTTGACAGATTAATCTAAGCAAAACCCAAAACCTAAAGATAGCGACGGCTACTGATATATGGAGTTTAGGGTCATGCAAGCACCCCTTGACGCAACCCTAATGGGCTCCAACACGATACACGGGCCAAAGGCCCAAATACGGCGTCGCAGCGCCGGGACAGACTCTGAACGTCAGCTTGTTCGGCCAATTCCTGATGACTCGTAATGAATTTGGACATGAGACCAGATCCATTGGAAAGGTTATCTTCTTAGCTTTCCATCCATATAAAGAATGCCCCAATCCGAGCACGTATGCGACCTGGGCGCCCGTTTTAGTGCAGACTGGTCCTGGACTCCGAATTGCACCCGAAGTCGACTTGGAGAAGGTCTTGGTTTGGTCCCCAATCAACTTCTTTGATATTCCATGCATTCGTTATGCTCGGCTTCTTTTCCTTCATCCAAGCAAGTACCTCTGCAAACGAAAACAAACAAAACTCATTGTGTAGCAACGTATGTTAAAAAATATAACAAGTAAATCTTATGTAGAACTGGTTAACCTTTGGTTGATTAATACACAAGGTAGTCATGGTTATATCCGAGCTAGTTGTGTCCTCATCACTATATACTTATATAATTTATCCCTACTAAATATAATTAATGTTATTTATCTTTTATCTTATTAAGCCACATCATCCAAATTATTTCTAGCATTTAGATGATAGATCTATGGTTTAAATTGCCTCTTCTTTTTTCTCTTATAAAACCATGCCCTTTTAATTATTTCTAGACTCAAAATTCATAAGTATCAATTTGTTTTAGTTTTAATAATCATATTATATCTTATTTGTACCTATTATACAACTTATTTTTTCGCAACAACGTGATGGGGTATTTATCTAGTTATACTAATTCCTTCTGACTTGCAAACATTTCGTTCTTCATAAAAATTCTTCGTTTCAAAGACAATCAAAGTGGTTTCAAATATTGTAAGGAACACGTTCAATATTTTTTGTTATATCATTTTCTTCAATGTTTTGTTTCAATCTTGTTTGGAGCATTGTTGACCCCCAAACATTTCCTTATTCTTTTTTTCCAACATGATATATTGTTATAGAGACGTAAAAGATAAAAACATTTCTCGAGATGCATGAGTTTTACACGACAAACTAAAACAATAATAAGTAATAAAACTAGCAAAGGTTATTTCATTATTTCTTATACATACACAAATTAAGGACATATTTGGAAGACATTTGTAGGTGTTGACGTAAAATCTGTCTCGTCGAGCGTGCCAAAAGATGTGTTGACGTAGATCCTGCGTGTGGTACACGAAGGCCTAGGAGATCTGCTTAGCTCCAGTGCAGGTTCTAAAATTGATGAGATGCGGGCGTGCTAGTCAGTTTGATCCTGTAACTGACAAGATATATAAACAGCAGATCAAAGAGCCGATTGGCTAACAAGCCGATTGAAAGGACCTTGATGTTGCCTAGAGGGGGGGTGAATAGGCGTTCCTAAAGATTATCACAACTTCATAGCATATTAGAAGAATGAGAACTTTTGGTTTAAATCGGAACTTTCAATATGGGATTGAAAGTGTCGGTCTCAATCGAAAAGTTCGGCGGATAACGGAATAAAACATTAGCTATGAAGTTGTAACTCGAACAAACAAAATGTAAAAGAATCAAAAGGTGAAAAACAAGGTATCTAAGCAAGATATTAGGTCACCAACTATATCACTTAAGCATACAAGTAGATCGGGTTAAAACAAGCGAACCAAGAATTTTCAGAATTTCCGAAAATGATTTTCGGAAGTTCCGAAAATAGCAGAGTAAGCGCAATTTAAAGTAAACTCTAGATCTAGTTGCCTACAATAAGAAAATGCTAGCACAAACAGCAACTAGACCTATAGCGGCACAAACAAGCAAAGCTAGAGGAGTGAGAAAAGTAATAAAACCAAGAGGGGAGACACGTGATTTGTTTCCCGAAGTTCGGATCCACGGATCCTACGTCTCCGTTGAGGGGCCACAAAGGCCGGGACTATTTCAACCCTTTCCTCACGAGGTTGCACAAATGTACTCCTTGATTTCACTCTTGATTTCTTCCCTTGTGGAGGCGAAATCGAAGCCTTCACAAACTTTCCGAGGCACACCACAACCTTGGGTGCTCACCGGCGACGCCTAGCCGTCTAGGAGACCTTAGTCCCCAAGAGTAACAAACACAATCGAAGATTTGCTTGCTATGAACTCTAGTGCTCAAAGTATGGAGTGAAGCTCACTAGCTCTCAACTTCTCAATCTCTCAATCCAACTATCTTCCCTTCTCAAATCCCTCTCACAAAGAGACATCACAGAGGTGGGGAAATGGAAAAGGCTATTTGACTTTGGATGTGTCTAGTAATGCCCAAGAACAGCCGCTCTCAAAGGAGGGGTGGAGGAGTTTATATACCCGAGCCTCTCAAAACTAGCTGTTGGAGGCCAAGATCCGTTTTTCGGAACTTCCAAAAATCAACAGAAGGCAATCTCAGTTTCGCAGGCATTTTCGGAATTTCCGAAAAACATTTTCAGAACTTCCGAAAAACACCAGGAAAAACGGCCATAAATTTTTGCTCGGAAGTCTGTTTTTGATGAACTTGGACTCTATGGAAAGCTCACTCAGAGAACTACCCAACTCAACCGAAAGTAAGGTCTAAAACTACTCAAGGGATAGATTAAAACTTAGGTTTCTCTCAAGGTAGCACTAGGATAGGTCACTTTGAGCACCGAGACATACACAAACATATCGACGTTGCATCCCTCTTAATAGTACGGCATTCCTATACTCAAAAGTAGATAGGAAGAGAATTATACCAATAGAATGCCTTATTTCCATCTTTCTTTCTTTGTCTTTAAGGGATGCCAACATCAAAACCATTTCACCATATATTCTTCAAATGATCGATGTGGTTACTTGTAGCTTCAAATGGTCTCGCACGGTCCATCATGACAAAGCCGTCACTCGCCCTTCACCATCAGATTTGGTTCTTCGGTGCCAAGCCCTTTGCTTGCCCTTCATCACCGCATGGTCCATCGTGACCGAGCATCGCTTGCCTTTCACCGTCTTGCCATAGTAGCCACTTTGTATTTCACATCTTCAATATCTCCACTTTGTCATCCTTGGTATCTTTAGGTGTAATGATATAACTTGAGCATCAACACCTTTGCAATCCTTGGGACCTATTTCTCTCATTTAACTCAATGAAATTATTAGTCCCAATGATCCGGTTGTCAACCTCCACATGTTGACCAACCGATCGCATATATAAAATGATATGAATAAGTGATGAGTATTAATCAATACCACAAGTGTCCTATACTCAAATATATGCTCAAATGTAAAGATCCCAATTAAATGAAAGTGAATAACTTGGATCAAGTACATGCATAACTAAGGTATAGGATTTGCTCCCCGTAAATGTATGCATACAAAATATTTTGTGTGAAGCAAAAGTATGCATAAGTAGAGATAAAACATTGGGAGCTTACCTTATACAAGAATAGAAGGTATTGATCATATGTAAACATTAAGATAGAAGCATGCCTTCATCATCTTCATATTCTCAATGTGAAGAGACTAAACAAGATATGGCTTAAACAAAACATTAGTCTCAAATACATATGTTACTCACATGAAAATATTATATATGAATATATGAATATGTGTATATGGAGAGAAAGAGTGATACATATAGCTTGATCTCCACGCATTTCATCCTTGTGATTTAGGTCCACCATCAATGAACGTTTCTATCTCAACTCATATGAAATCCGGGAATCACCTCCAACACATTCCACTTTCATATCCACATGAGACTAGGCAAAGAAATGCTTATAAAACATTAGTCTCATATAATTGGATTTGTCATTAATCACCAAAACCAAATTAATGGCACTTGAACTTTCACCGATGGAGTAATTTCAGCCGATGCCAATACCAGTCGATGTCGATAGGGTTTTTAATAATCGGCTGTAGATTCTGACACTTGATGTGAATAACAATATAAAGACAATCGATTGATGATAATACGATAAAACAATAATATAATCCAATAGAAACCAATCGGCTAATAGTCATAGGATAGAGTAAGTGCTGATCCGAAGATTAAAACATACATTCATTGGAGTTCCGATGTCATTAAATCCATACGATTAGATAATCAATGAAATCTTTATTGTTATCGGCCAACTTGCATGTAATCTTTGTGAGCCGATGCAACGTCTAGATAACTCATCGGTTGAAACCCCGATGAAACCCTTATTGGCAATCAAAAAACAGGCTAGAGATTATGGTTCTAAGCATGACTAGGGCTGATGCAACACAAAATATGAAAAGAAACATAATATCTAGACAATCAAACCTTCGATTGATTTTAAGAGTGGTGGATACCTTAGCTAATCTAAGCTGGCAAAGCAATTCAGCCGATACCGGTAAAAACCCTAAAGCAGATCCCAGCCGATATAAGTAAATTGAGCTATCAAACTAGATTAACTAAGATATATGATAACTAGGTAGGGCCAACAGAACGTAGGACTTACCCCTTCGCCAGAGATCGAAAGCCGATGCAGCCCCGCGTCAGGTGTCAAGTTCTGCCGGTTGATAAGTAAAACCTCGGGAAAGAGGTTGGGGATGCGCTGAAAGTTGTATATTGATCGAGAGATGTCTTACATAGACCCCGGGTTTACATATTTATACCCATGAGTAGATATTAGTCCTTATTGGATAAGACACAAACTTTCCTAAAGATAAAGTAAAAGATACAAGTCCTATTCGGACTCTAAACAATCTTTCCTAAAAGTAAAAGAAAACTAATTGACTCTGCCTTATTAATAGATAACTTGCCATGCTGCATTCTTCTCGAATTCGGTCTCTTTTGGATAAGCTTTCTTTAATTGATTAATTTTTTTAACCGAATCCATCAAGAATCCAACTGCTAGTAACTTGATATGTCCATCGACTCATCCCAGGACTCTGAAGCTGATACGATTCTTAAACTGATGATGACTTCGGGGCATACCAAATTTTGACGTTAACAGTAGGTTGTGACTTTAATCGTAGGCATGTGATCGAACAACAAAAAATAATTTTTAAGGTACACTTTTATACTTTGTAGATTATTGGTTACGATGCACTGGTCGACTTGTATTGTGTAAGAGAAACTCAAAATTGTTAATGACTTATTGGTTCACATTGAATTTGGACTCCATATTTACCTGGTAGAACCTCAAAGTTAGGTGAAAACTCATATAAATCCTGATCAAAAAGTAATCTAAATTAAAAAAATCATACATATAGATGAGATAATATTACACAACCCTTTAAAAAGAATTATGTCCAAACTTGACTTCCGTGAGATATAAAAACAATAAATTTCAAACCAGAAAATTATCCTAACAATTTGTTCAAAAATTGTTATTTTATTGTCTCACAAATGAAATTAAGTTTGGACAAGATCTTTTACATGATTGTGTAACATCATCTAATCTACATTTGTGATTCTTTTTGGCGAATTCAGAGTTTACATGAGTTTTCATCGATCTAAATTGGGATTTTCACCATATATTTACACTATTTTACATATACGTTTTCTCCTCTCTCTCTCTCTACTTAGAAATGTAGAACTACAAATCTCGAAACATGGCCGGTATTTGTGGTTATTTCGTTTCAAACGGAAGCGAGCATCTATCTTGTGTCCTATGCCTCGTCTAGCACATATGTTGCCCCTTTGCAAAGGAAAGTTTGTTTATATTCTTTTCTGCTCTCGAGAAAAGGATTTAAAATAATATCCAAAGTAGGTTCCCTTCTAGGGCTCCATACGGGAAGCATAATGATATGTGTATTTTCTTCTCGAAAAGAGAAAACTAAAGAATTGTCAGTTTCTACTCTAGCATTGGATACCCGTCGGAACATGCATGGCAAGTTTTGGGTCTGGTGCATGTTGGAGCATTTGTAGTATTATATACTCCTAGCTAGGAGCACTATATATCATGGCTAGTACAAATGTCAAAGGGTTGGCTCCACATTTCATGGCGAAATTAAAACAACATCCCTATGATTCGAAGCTCTTAGTCAGGGTTTACAAAATCGTACGATTATCATGTGGTTATCACATGTAGTAATCTTTTTAGTTTTTGAAATCATGAGTAACCGTACGGTTTTCACAGTAACCGTACGGTTACCCCGATAACCGTTAAACCGTGGTGTGACGGTAACCTCATCCAAAACAGTTTGGTAAATCATGCTCCTAGTATGACTCGAGATATAATGTGATCTATTTATCTATTTATTTTTGTTCTTATAAAGCGTTCATGTACATATTTCACCTTTCGAACTTTAATTTAATTTGTCTCTTTTTTATGTGATTATTCTAACAATAGCACACCAAATAGGTTTGATCAATCAGCATATGAAAATTCTACTGTTACTTCCAAACTGTTATTTGAAATTAAAGTACCTTTTGTTCAACATAATTCGATAACTATGGACAATATCCAAACTCCTTTAGGAAAAGGAGTGGTGCGCTGGTGGTGAATTTGACATATGTCACCACATAATCATTCCATATATATTGTTCTTTTTAATCACAATTTAGAACAAAACACAAAAAATTTATGGGAAAATTGATGCTACTCGCAAGCAACTACTACATAGACAGATGCCATCAATCACAACAGCCAATTAGTCCATCCATGTATCTTCTCAAATACGCAATTGAACCTTATGTTTTTGTACCAGCATAACGTACAACAGTTCATATCTCACTTCTGTAGTTCTGTTGGAAAAAAGGTAGCAAAAGGTCGATCTATTATTGGTTAATCAATGCACCAATTATAGAGTACTAAGATGTTGCAGTAAACTTTTTTGGGCAATCAAGATGTTGTAATAATGAATCACAACGTACTGCGTACTATTCTTGTTGTGTGGTAAGCAAGGTTGATAACAGTAGGGATGATTGATATCTCTAATTTTATCCACATAATCTCTCCTTAATTAGAAGGCAACATACATAATATATGACCTCTAGCACACTAATATTATTTTATTTATTTGCTCCCAATCTACTATGTCTCTTATGAGAGGTAGCTCATCCTCTCACTTCTTTTCACCTCATAATTCAAACTTACATAATATTCTTATGGCTACCAATTCAACTCGTATTTTCCTTTTGCTCTTATACCCATATAACACTAGCAATCGTCCTGGAATTACCACTAGTCCTAACTTTAGGCTGGCTTATGAAAAGGTAACCTCATTATGAGAAAACCAACTACTTTGCTCCGTTAAATTTTGATAAAAACTACATTGAATTTATTTTTCTTCCAGGAGACGAATGATTGTGTCGGCATTAGCCATTTTTTCCGATTTATGATAGATTCAGCTATCCTGATGAAACATGCCCCCTAAAAAAAGAAACAAGGAAAAAAGGAAAGAAAAGATCAACGAATTATTGTTAGTTATCTAAGAAGGAAGATATAATGTTGTTTTCAGGGATTAAAAACAGGGAAAAAATGGTCAGCACGCCATTAAAGTGACAAAAAAAATGCTGGCGAGTTGCTACATAGCTTTCAGAACAGAGAGATAACACATAAGTGGCAGCACATGAATTAGTCTAGAATTACAACATGGTAAATAAAATGTTACACAAAGCCATCCTGAGCTAAATTTTGCAGCAGCAAAATTAACACGCACTGATGAATGGAATATGGAACCAAAGGCTATCCTAATTAAACGTTCTTATCTCATGATTCATGCATACAAGTATTTCGAGGCTCAAAGAGACGAAGATAACAAAAAAAAAAAGGAGACATATATTCATTCTCTCCCATTAATAAAGAATGATTATACACTGTTATGTTCTTCATATCATTTCTTGGGTTCTATCAGGGAAGACACCCACTAGATTCGTGGTGACCAGTAATTCATATAGCAATTATGAACAACATGCATTTCACGACATCTATGACAAATCTGCACGCAAAAAAAAAAGGAGAAATACCATATTTTGTCAGATTCCTACCCAGTTTAAGAGCTCAGTGCCTGAGAAAACCTGAGACAGTCAGCTGATTGCTTTTAGGTCCTTAACTCCATGCATACAGTACTGCATCGTCGATGTCCATCTGTTCTCTTCACTCTTAAATCTGTCGATAAGCTTGGCAGTTTAAGCCTTCTGTTTATATTTTAAATTAGAGCCAAGTGTGGAATACTTGTGTCTCAGACAATCACACTTTAGAGCGTCTCAAGTAAATCATCACCGCAACCCCTGTTAGAACAATTGCACCTGCCATCATGCCATAATGAGCAGGGGTCAACTGACTTGTGTGTGAAGATGTTAACTCTGGAGGTTGCTTTGTCACTTCAGAACTGTGTTTTGTCACCTCAGAACTGGAACTTGACTCATCAGTGTACAACCTCAATGACTGAAATTGAAATATTCACTCTGGTGAAGCAATAGTCATAATCAAATGAACAAAAAATCTCGCAATGGGAAAACAGAGAGGTCAATCTATTTGAGGATTACAGAAAAGACAAACCTTCAATCCAGAAGATTTAGCATGGAGCACAGCCCCGGTAAGATCAGTATCCGTAGTGAGCAACACCCTATCACCTTCATCATCATCATACTGTACGGAACATTATCAAAATTTAGCTTGTAATTGCGGTTGAGGTGTGATAATTGAGCTGTAAGTGAGTGCTTGTAACAGTTAAGGGTACATTCACAATTTCATGGGATATCGGCGCTACTCAAGATAAGGCCGTTTATGTCAGTCAACTTATAAATTTCTGTAATACAGGCAACACTATCTCTGGTTCAATATAATGTCTATAAGAAAATCAGGATACTGAGATACAGATATGGGGTGACATAAGATAAAGATAAATTCTTATTCGTGAAGAGGATGGTGGTTAAGTACTTTTTTACATCAGTTAGCTTTCCATAAAAAAGAACATAAAACATCTTGAACGATGATCAGACTGACAACCTAATTTTTTTTGCTTCCAAACACTAACGAAATACATAAAATAAGGGACACCAAATTACCAAAAGTTGAACTGTGCCCTTTTCGCCATCAATGCCTAATCTTTGCACCACAGAAGACACCAGCTCATGTAAACTCTCTGAACCTGCAGAGATGGAACAAACCAAACTGTTAGTTAGAGCAGTACAACCATAGTTTAACTTTCAACCAACTTGTAACACCTACCACATGTAAATCTATGCATACGTCCCTTCTGGTCCTGAATCTTAAAGACAAATGAATTGCCAACAATAGGAGGATTAATGCTACTCCTGCCATCTCCAGCCTCTGATGGCATGACCAAAGATATTTCACTGAACAATGCAACAACGCAGGTAAGAATTACATTTGAAAAAGAGGAAAAAGGACAAAAGGAAGCATTAATTAACCTGCGACTATCAAATTCCTCATCTGGGGGCTCCAAAGCAAGAGCTGAGTCCCAAAACTTTTGCATTAATGTGTTTGCCACATCATTTGTGGTCTCAGGACCTCCTTCAACCTTCACACAGAATGATGTTAGATGAATGGAAACCATAAGGAAAAGCAAGGAATGAGAAACAAGAAAATACGCATGTGCAGAGAGACCATTGAAATGGCTGCATGGGTAATCTGCAGAACATCCAAGCAAGCAGCAACTCTCCCTTCTGTTCATTTTAGAATTAAAAAGTTCAGTCAGATACAAAATACTAGTACCATAAAGAGAAACCTTAGGCTGAGAAGAGTCAAGTGTTACCTCCATCAACAACAGGAATATGCAAGAATTTGCCATCGTGCATAATATGCAGAGCATCAAGAATTGATGTGTCTAATGTAGCGCATTCAGGGTGTGCAGTCATTACCTTGAGCAAAACAGTGAGTAATGCTGTTACTCTAGAATGAATTGTATAACCCATCAGTAGTTTAAATCATTTAAAATAATAATCAATCTGGAGAAACAACCTTTTCTACATGAGTTAACTCAGGAGAGAGATTTTGTGTCACAACACGCATAAGCACATCCTTTGAGCTGAATTTCACAATGACATAGCCATTAGTGCCTTAAGAAATACAAAATAATCTAAACTCTAAAATAAAGAATTATTCCATAAAAGTATTGGAATGCTTACGTAAAAATCCCTTGCAACGAATTTCCTGTAGTGATAACCACTGAGTTAACTCGTAATTCACGCATTTTTCGTGCTGCTACATAAACAGGATCCCATGGTGAAACAATTGCTACTCTGCAAGTTAAAATAGAGGTAACTCCCATCATTCAAACCACATTATGTTGGGATGATCCATTTTATACCACCAAGTTTCATTCAGAGTCTACAATGTACCACTGATGTCTCACTGCCCACATGGCCACATGTCATCCTCACAGTGAGTGGTCTACTATGGATATGAATAAAACTCAGTGGCATAGTGTGGATTTATCCCAAAAATGGAACTCTAATAAAAATTTCATATACTTTGTGTTCTCCGAGATAATGGTTGACAACGAAGGTTTAAGCATCCTTTCTCTTAGAGTTTCTATTAAACTGGAATGAGCTGCATACACAAATGGTAAACACATTAATTTGGTCAGCTAAACAAGACCAGAAAACAGTGATTAAATGAAATCTATTTAGAAAATAATGTACAAATGTATACAGTAAAGCATCCAACATCAAACTTAGTTCCAATCCTGAGAATCATCTCATTTTTCTTTGGGATAAACTGGGTATTACAAATTGTTCATAACCTAGTTCACATGGCTACTGACTGCAGTATACATTTTCTGTTCTTGTGAGCAATGAACATTTAGAGTGAAACAAAGGAAAATAACTAGTCAGCACAATATGCAACAGAAAACCTGGCAAGTTGCCTCCCACTTGACGCTCAACCCCTTCTACAGCAGCTGCTAATGCACTTCCCTGTTCTGCTGCCTTTTCCAGTCTTGATATTGCATCATAGAGGCATTTTGCAATGTCTAGGATGGCAATAACCTCACCATTTTCCACCACTGGGAGGTGCCTAAATTTTCCTAAACGAGAGTGTTTCATATTAGCTCTAAGGAGAGGAAAATGAATATATTTGGAATATGAAGAGACAGTATATAGAACAATTGGAATGATGAGTCCATGTTATTACAATAAGAAACACACTTTCTAACAATGAAATCGATTTTCTAGCATATCTGTTACTGCTTTATTAACAAGTGAATATATTTTCTTAATATGCATACAGGTCATTGGGATTGTTGAATGCTGATGTTCAGAGGTTAAAGATATGCAGTTGTCCTATAGTAAATTTTAGCCAATGAGATTCTCAATACTGGAAGAATGTCTAGAAACTAGAAAGTTCTTCTGATTTTAATTTAGAATTATTACTAAAAGGAAATGCAACAAACTTGAAAAGACAAACTGATAAATGCATAAAAGACTGCAAGAAAAGAGAAAAAACAGAAGCACTCAAATAGTTTTATAGTCTTGACCGAATAGATTTTCAAAGAGATTATACTGTAAACAGGGAAAGAGAATGCTGATTGAAGCTTCTCAGAAATACAAAAATATTGATAATTGTAAACAAGATGGCTAGTCTAACATTGTCAACAAGGTTTTACTGATCACAACATCATTATCCAAAACATTCTCACAATAAGTAGATACAACAAACACAACTAATGCATATGAAATATACTCTACAACAGCTTGTGGGAGTTACAGGAAGTGAGTTCAATTGACCCAAGCCCAAAATATCTGAACCAAACAGGCAGATCACTGGGATCTATGCTATAAGATTACAAGATAAATGCAATATACCTTGGACCATTTTCTGCAGTGCCTCAATAGCAAGTGTGTCAGACATGACATAAACAGGAGTTCGTGTCATGATCTTGGAGATGATTGTTTGCTCAACCCGCAACCCCTCTGCGATCACCCTTGTAGCTATATCCTGTATCCCAATTCAGCAAATATAAGAACCGAAAAGATAAAGAATCTCCTTATCTCCTTTAAGCTAAAAGTACCAGCTATGTCCTAATATCCCAATTATGCAAATAAGAGTGAAAATATAAAGCATCTCCTTTAAGCTAAAAGTACCATGGCCCTTTGGCATGTACTTATAGTATTAAATCAGTGCTGTGATTTCAACAAACTTACAGTCAAACACATAACATAGGCACCCGCAAAAGAAAAAGGTAAAAAAAAAAAGAGAGAGAAAGAACACAGCATAGTTGGGCCGCAGTCGAACACATAACAAGTAAAACACATAAATAACCATTGATTCATGGAGCATTAGTCAAAGTATTTGAACTCTCAACAATTCATTATTGAACAAGACAGATGGAGCAAAAAGAGTAGTTAAGTCATAAGCTGAAGTTGCAATGACATAAAGTGTCAAGCTTTAACAAATCTAGCCACTTGATGTGGACACAAGCAAAACTCTATGGAGTTTCGTAGAGTACAATTATACCAAAACCCACTTATTAGCCAATCCCAACCACCTCCTCCATGCTCCAGGTTGAAAAAAAAAAGAAAGATTGATTTGGAGAGGAGAAAAAAAATCACTTTATCGGTGACGATGCCGGAGAGTAATCCGTTGGCGTCCGTGAGCAGCACGGCGTCCACCCTCCTCGCCGCCATCCGCCGGCACGCCTCCGCCACCGTCGTCCCCTCCGGGATCGTCAGCGCCTTCGACAGCCTCAGCTTCTTCACCGCCCTCTCCCCTCTGAAGAAACCGAGGCAGCACAAGGTGAAAAAAGAAAATCCAATCTCTGTAAGAATCAAGGCGGCGAGAAGAGAGAGGCAATCTTTGGGGGGCGCTTACGCGACGTGGCTGGGGGAGGGCGTGCCTTCGCCGTTGGAGATAGCGGCGGCCGCGGCCGCTCCCGCGGCGGCGGGATCATCGGACTTCTGGGAGGAGGCCACCGACGGCGGCCGGCTGCGCGCGCGGCGGTTCAGCGACACGCCGGCGGTACTCATGGCTTCGTCCGCCGCTGCTGCTTCCGTCGATAGAACTCGCCGGATTCAGCGCTACAGTTCGCAGTGGGCGGAGAGAGGGATCATCGTCGTCGGTGGCGGCGGCGGTGGCGGCCGCCGGAAAAGTTGGAGGGGGGAGCGGTCGCCGGTTCGACTGGGCTCCCTCCCACACACCACGATTGAATACCCCACGTGGGAGTTTTTTTCAACATCGATCTCTTGATGACGTGTCAATGTCAGGTGGGTCCCGCACACTATGTGGGGAACTAACCAGATGTTTAGTGTGAAAATCAGGCCGAATTCTGAAAGATAGGCCGATAAATGAGCCGAAAGGCCGAAATCCCACCACTCACGGGCCGGAATCAGGGGCACTGACGGGCCGAAATTTCGCGCATATATGGGCTGAATTAATGCGGATTTATGGCCGAACGTACGTGCACTCACGGACTAAAATTGCACCAACTAATGGGCGGAAGTAGGAATTTTTTAATTTTTAATTTTATTTATTAAAATATTTATAAAAATAATTTATGGTTTCAAAGTTTTACAAATCTACACTCCTACCGCTCTTTGGGAGAACTTTTTTATGACGTGACATGCATCGATTGGTGTGTTGTAACGATCATGTGGAGGGTAACTGGTTATTTTATAGACAGCCCCTTGCAACTCTCTAAGAGGACAGCAAGGGGCCTGCCTGTAAATAGCCAACCCCAGCTATTTTGTAAACGGCCCCCTTCTGTCCTTTGGAAGGAGAGCAAGGGGCCTTCCTGTAAATAACCAACTCTGGTTATTTTGCAAGCGGCTCTCTTATAGCTTTTTGGGAGGACGGCAAGGGTGTTATCTGCAAAATGATTGGTCCTTCTCTAACGGACGTGTGCCACGTCATAAAAAAGTCCTCCCAGAAGACGTTAGGGGTGTAGATTTGTAAAACTTTCAAACCAAAAATTATTTTTTAAATATCTTATTAAATAAAATTAAAAATTAAAAAAATTCCGGAAGTAGCTTCTACTCGGGGGCCCAAGTATGTCATCTCATGGGTCTAATGTACGCCCTTAAGGCCCATCGTGGGAGTAGTCCTACGGGCCAAGTGATGGGCCACTCATGGAGTCCATTAAGAAAGCTCGGTTGGTGGCCTCAGGCCTCGGCCCACAAGATACTAGTGGCCGCCGCCCCTTGGCACCGCACCGAGCACACGACACCTCGTCGCCGGCTCGCCGGAGCTATCCCGGATCTGTCTAGGGAGCCTCGATGGCGACGGCACGAACGCGAGAAGATCGAATCCGCTGGCCGCGCGCACTTGCAGCCGCGGAGGTTCCACCTACATGGACGGAAGGCGGCATCCTCGCCGGCTTGCCTGATTGGGAAGGGACGGAGGTATGCAAGTTACAGTGCTAGCTTATAATGTAGTATTAAGGTTATCCCCAAGTACACAATACAATTTGTGTGACATTTCGTGTTCTTGGGTTTTGATGTGCGCATTGTGGGGCTTGAAAAAACCAGCTAATGATACCGGGTTAAGGATTGGAGAGGGGAGGGGTGGTCGGTTCGATTCGAGTCTAGTAAACCACTGGTAGTTGCCACAAATTGGCACTGGAACAGATATGAAATTCCATCTGAATTATTCTATTTTAGGATATAGCTGAAAATGGAAAGGGAACAGAAATTCTGGTTACAATTCTTGCGAATGCAAAAGCCTGCACCACCTTCAGTTAATGGAGATATTGGTTCAGTAACTTCAGGTGAGAGCCACATCACTGCATTTCAGTTCACTGCACTTTAACTTAGGAATAAACGAAACAAAGTGGGTGTTCCGAAGCTGTCGACTCGCAAATATTCTATGTTACATACTTCTATATAATATATAACATCGCTGGGAGTTTGACGGTAACACCAAAGATCATAAAGAAGAGCAATTCATAGAAAGGCGTTGACTTAATTCCAATCTGCTATCAATCCCATACAGGATGTAGGACAAGCAAAATACATATAGGTATTCAAATACATCACAATAAATGAAGGGAAAATATATAGCACTTCTCCAATTGACTGTGAAAATCATGACAACAAAACAAGACCACAAACATCCAAACAAGAGTCTTTCAAAGTTTCAAGGATACATTTGTGTACTGGACTCATTCAAAGAGCCCAACAAAAGCATTATTCAAAGAGCTTCTGTGTTTTTCTTTTGAAAAATCGTTCCAGTTTCCAGGCACGGAAGATGGTAGTTGAACCAGATCTAGCTTGCTCTTGTAAATTCTGAAAAAGAAAATCCAAAGCGTTAGAATTGAGGTACATGTTAAAAGTATATACAGAAAGGAAGTATATTGAGTCATGCACTCACCATAGTATGTGTTGCACATTAAGGGTCTGTTCGTTTGGCTTCCAAACACGTACAGTTACGCACGAAAAACAGAATGATCCATTAGCGTGTGATTAATTAAGTATTAGCTATTTTTTTCAAAAATGAATTAATTTGATTTTTTAAGCAACTTTTGTATATAAACTTTTTGCAAAATACATACCGTTTAGTAGTTTGAAAAGCGTGCGCACGAAAAACGAGAGAGAGGATTGTAAACACAGCCAAAAGAACAAAGCCTAAATCCTGAAGCTGTGAAACCATAGGGTTTTTGGTTTATTTTAGTGATGGAAAATTGACAAAGTGTGAGAAAAATTTGTACGATAACTAACAATGGTCAGGTGAAAATATCTGTGCCGAAAAAGTATTTTATTTGCATGTGTGCAGGTAATTGAAAGAAAATTGAGAAAGAAAAGAAGTAAAGGAGGGATGCAAATTAGACTTCGTCAAACGGCTTGGTTCGATTCGGCGGCCCAGCTCGGAGAACAAGCCCAGCGCGGCCCACGGCGGGCGCACGCGGGAGAGAAAGCACGCGTTCTCTCTTCTCCTCCTCCGGACACGCGTGGGCACGGGACAAGAGATGGCACGCGACGTGGTGGCGGGACCCACGCGGCGCACGTGCTCTCGGGCGTACTCGAGCCAGGACACGTGGCAGTCGGTGGTTCGACGGAGCAACGGCGTGGGCGGGAGCCGTACCGCGTGCGGCACGCGGCGTCGCACGGTTGGACGGCGTCGGATGGTGGCGGGCCCCACACGGTGTGCGAGGGCACGCGAGCTCTCTCTCCCCTGCGACACGTGTTGCCTTCCAGTTGGCGCGGGCGGCTGAGGAAGGTTTGGACGTCCGGATCTTTTGTGGCGTTTTGTGGCACGACCGATCTTTTGTGAAGAGACGACATGGCACGATGTGGAGCTTCGGATTTTGATCCAATGGCTGAGAAGAGGCTGAGTGAGGGCCAAGTTTCAAGGGCATTTTAGGGATTTCGCCATGGCTGAGTAGGGGTCAAGTTTTGGGGGTATTTTAGGTTTTTCCCATGGTTTTCTTGGCCTATAAATAGAGGGGTTAAGGCATGAGAGGATTAAGGCTTTTGGGGTGCCCTTTTGGATGCTTAATTTTGAATTATTGTTTTTGAGAGTTGTGAGAGATTTTTGTTTGTCTCAAAAGGCAATTTTTTTTCTTGTATCGTGAAGGTGTATGTCTGCTCCTAGTGAGCGGATTTTTCTTTACACCGGATAAATGTTATTTTCGAGAATTTTAATATTTGCCTCGATGCAATTTAAATTCCTCATTATTTATTGCAATTTAAATTCCGCAATTTAAATTTCGCATTAACTGTCTGCAATTTAAATTCCGCATTACTTACTGTAATTTAAATTCCGCATTAACTGTCTGCAATTTAAATTCCGCATTTCTTTCAGCAATTTAAATTCCGTAATTTAATTTCTATGAGTTTTTGGATCTTAACTTGCGATGATGGTGAAGGCAACCTCATTTGTCTCAGTACACTTGAAGAGGTTGAACTCCTGAACTTAGCAAGTTTTTGCAATCTTTTCTCTCCGTCTATTTTGATCTCTCTCCTTCTATCTCAATTTCTGACTTGCCATGACGGTGAAGGCAACCTCATCTGTCTTAGAACATTTGAAGAGGTTGAACTCCTGAACCTAGCAAGCTGTTGTCACATCTGCTTAGATCTGGCTTGTTCTATAACCACGATCTAATCAAGATTTCTGAGGGAGAATTTGGGCAGGATTTTAAAGGGGGCAAAATTTCATCTACTATATTCACCCCCTCTATAGCGTATACCGATCCTAACAGAAGCTGCTGGAAGATATGCCATTCTTTTCTTCATTTTCACCATTTGATTGCTTTGCTGTATCTTTCGGACCATTTCTGCACTCCCTTCTCCTAAAGCTTCTTGTCTTGAGCTCTTCGGGACTCTCAATTTCATACTTATTAGATAGAATATTGCTGGTTTCTTTACTGTTGTCTTGAGGTGCTTGAGCAATAATCTCAGACACTTCATCCTTGTGCCACAGGCTGCTCTTCTCGATGCCGCAGTGCCAAAGCAGTGCCCAGATCAGAGTAATGAACTCTCCTCCAGACTCAAGATTATTCTTGTGATCTGCTGCATTCCAGCTTGGGGCGATGTGCACAAGTAAGTCAGCCCAAAACTCAGCTAGGATTTTCCAACGGGCTTTGTCATCCTTGATACTGATCAGTTCCTTGGCTAGATTAGCACCTTGCTGCACTATATTATTCATTTTCAACTTCTCATCCACACTGCCCGGTGTGACTGGCTGTGCAATTCCCATGAGTTTGTTATACCTACACCATATCAGGTTACAATCGTCGAGTTGTTCGCGAGCATGCTTTAAGGTTCGCTCAAATATCACTTCAGGGACAAGAAAACTATCTGGTAACAGTTCAGAACGGAAAGCTTGCAGATAAGCGCAGTACTTTGACAAGCTGCTTGCAATATGATAGTTTGTCTTGAGCTCATCAGAGAGGCCACTCTTCTTGCGTACATGGTATGGTTGGGAAGAGCAGCTGCACAGCTTTTCTTTCATGTATGACCAGGCAGAACTCAAGAACCCAGGTTTGGTTAAGTTGGTTTCTTTTTCATGTTCTAGCTTTTTGAAAGGAATTTCATGTTCTAGCTTGATCCCGCAGAGACTAGTTGCGATGTGCCACACTAGAATGACTTGAGAGCAACACGTGTTTGGCTCAAGGCAGGTCCATTCGTACCATTGAAAATCGATGGTCGAGTTAATCAGGGATGGGATTTCTCTTGGTAACTGTCTACTGGTGAGACTAATGCGGCCGATTGCCTGTAGGATTGCTGGCTTTACACATTGAGGGATCTTGATGGCTTCACCAGCCTTTTTTCCATCCGATTTGCCTCCAATCTTTCCCAGGGTGATGGCACCTGCCAGTTTCCACAATGTTGGCTTGTAAGTACTTTGCTGCAAGAAATCATACTGGTCGATACGTCCATGCCATGGTTCGGCAATTTTTGACCTGAAAAATGACCTTATCTTACGCTTCGTGAGTCGGTGACCAAAAAACCAAGCCTGTTTCTGCACGTACTTGCATGCAAGGAGCAATCTTGTCCAGTTTGATACCATGTATGTGACCATCTCCCAGATCTCCTTGAACATCACGAAGAACATGAAAACCCATGTCATGATGATGTCGAAATTACAACCATGCACCCAGAGCACAAGGTTGCCCACTGGGGGTTGATAGACCTTGCGTATGCCTACGGCCAGCCAGAAGGCAATGACGAAAGTTGCGGTGGACAGGAGCAGACTTAATGAGAGAGAACCAAGCCCATCCCAGAAGACCATCGGGTAGAGTGTGTAGAAGTAGTCTTTGACGAATGATAGCTCCAACTCAAGGATCCTGAATACCCGCTCAACCTCGTCCTTAGTCACCTTCACCTGACATTGTCCTTGGATACCAGCAGGAATGATCCGCGAGAGGATTAGATTCTGCATGTCGTCAATGCTATCTTTGTTTAGTATGGCATCTTCAAGCCTGCACCGAAGCAACCTTGACAGTGAGAAGGCCATGCTCAACTCTTCATACCTATTGCCTTCATGTTCATTACTGTCTTCATGTTTGTTATGGTCTTCATGTTCGTTACTGTCTTCATGATTGTTTTTCAGCTTCAACCAATCGAATTCCCGAATCTTTCCCAGTGTGATCAGTGACTCATCGCTGCTGTCGATTTTCACAGTGTATTGAGGCTTCTTTAAGGTGATGTCCTGGTTGGACTCTCCACAGATCAGGTATTTGTTTTCTGTATTATTTACTTTTGCAAGCAACAAGTCACAGCAAGGAGCATGCATAGATTAAACAAAATATGTGTTTGCAATTCTTTTTTAGTTTTCATCTTGCTGGTAGCACATAGTGAGTACATGATATATGTTTCTTTTTTTCTTTTCCAACAAGGTATGTACATAATAATTTGAAGTGCAGAATTAGCATGTATCTAAGACTGCATTTGTCAACGGATCTGTCAAGAATTGTTTTTTTTCTGCTAATTTTGGTTCAGGGTTATAAGAATAGAGCTCTCTAGCTTTTCTGTTTGTTTTTGGACTAATGAGATTAATTTCATTTCTGGGTTGGTTTTGTGAGTGCCATGAAGCAAGTAAGATATCAAAGAAAGAAAATACAATTATCAGCCATACATAAGAACTTGACAGGTCTTAGATGCCAGGTGCAGGACATGAGTGAATGTAATCATGTAATGCATTTGCAGAGATCACTGTAAGAGCATGCGTACCTGACCTGGATTCAGAAGCCGCCACCGCCGTCCCCCGCCAGCTGCCGCCGAGGTATCAGTTATCACCAGTGGAAGGAAAGATCAAAGCTTCAGCAGAGCAGTACTCATATCTCTTACTCTTAATTGGAATGATCAGTGAGGACTAATAAATTACTTACTTGAGCCCTTCACCAGAGGAATTCATTTTTGCCCTTGACCAGAGGATCGAGGTCATTTTCTTTATTGTCTTCTTTGCCCCTTCGTTCTCTATCATCCCATTTTCTTATTTTCTTCTTCTTTTTTATCATTGCATTGCATTTCATTTCAATTAATTTTCAGGTAATGCTTAGTTGGAAAGATGCTTTGGCCGCAGCCAGCCATCAACTCGCTTCAAGGTCAGTGGCCTAGCTTCTAACTCGATTACTGCCTACTTAACTTGCACTAAACAGTGCCAAGTCATTATGCATCCACACGTCATATGAATAAACCTCTTCATCACTAAAAGATACTACCTCCTTTTTAAAATGTATGACACCGTTGATTTTTCGCACAACGTTTGATTATTCATCTTATTCAAAAATTTAGTATAAATATATAAAATATTATAAGTTAAAATTATATTTTATTTGATGATAAACAAGTCGCAACAAAATAAATGATATTTATATAAATTTTTTGAATAAGACGAATGATCAAATGTTGTGTGAAAAGTCAACGACGTCAAACATTTTGAATTGGAGAGAGTACAAGTGAGGCATATTAAGCATCCCTACACGCTCCGCCGGAATAAAGCTTAGCACCATTAAGCATGCGTTTACACTTCGTCGCGATGGAGCTTAACCCTGTTAATTAGTTCTCCTTTGGAACATGGTTGTTTTTTCCGAGAATTAATTTGGTTGGTTTACAAATCCTGTAAAGTTTATATAATATTTCTGCATTCTAAAGAATTTTAAAGGTAACTACATTACTGCTCTCTCGTACTTATGTGCTAGATTTGTAATAAACACGATTATCAAGGTGAAAAGATTTCATTTACTAAAAAAATAAAAATGCGGCCAAAATATTTGATTGCAAATTTGGAAAATAAAATTTAAAATTCAAACAAAATTCAAATCAAATTTTACGAAATTCATACTGCATTTCTACCAAAAATTAAACTCAACTAAAAAATAATTTTGGTTCCATATGCTCGGTGAAACTTATGTATGAATTTCATGAAATTTAATTGAAATCCGTTTGAAAATTTCAAGAAACTACCAGTTTGCACTTCCAATTAACCAAGCAAGCAAGTGTATTGCTCGACATTTTGTAGCCAATGACCCCCCCAGCATCTGATCGAAGCTTGGTGACCCAGCAAGCCTGCCGCTAAACTACAGCAGCTCTCGGGCTACTCGACCAGTGCATTTCCCAACAGCTTTGTTATGCTACTGTCAGCCCACCACCAATCACTATCACATAAATGATTTTTCTGAACGAGACCTCCTTTAATTTGTAGATGAACCATAACCGTAATTGGTCACGTTTGCAAAAATCGACCAGCATTTTCGTAGGCGGACCTCTTAACAGGTCCACATACAAAAAAAAATATTACTAGCCTAATTGTAGCTAAAATAGATTTATTTTAGCTAAATAGTGTGTATATTCGTGCAATTAGGTTAGTAATGTATTCTGCTAATCAACTATGACATGTTAGGCGTGTTTTTTAAGTTAGAAAATAACTTCCTGTAGCAGCTGGATTTTATGGCCAAAAGAATACAACTCTGTTAGGTCATGTTTTATACGGGTCTAACTACTAAATTCTTGTATAATATAGAGTTTAAAACTTTATTTTTAGCTAATTGAAACAACCCCGATCTACTCATCACAGCTTATATATCTAGCTCTAAAAATTTTTGAGCTAAAGCCTAGCTTCAATTCAAGAATATTTAGAATTAGAGCCCTCTGGTAGGTCATGACCCCGGTGGCTCAAAATCCTGGATCCGCATTCACGCTGCATGGCTTTACAAGCGCAGCCTGCAGTACATGCATATGTGGAGGACGTGATCCAATACCCATACACGCATACGGGATTGGCTACCTTTGCAGCTTGGTCCGACAAGACAAGTCATTGATTCTAACCACTGCCGCCTATAGCGATATTTAATTATATATGCTAGATCGAATCCCTAATCTGTTCTATTCGCTTGGATTGATACCATATACTGTACTGGTCTTATCGCCGGAAAACCTATTTCTAATCTATTATTGTCAACCGATCAATTCGATGACCAGCCAGTACCTGCATTGTTTTCCAATCTAGGCAGTAGCATATTTTTCTGCACATTTACTCCTAGGCACACATGACCAGCTGCAGGATGCCATTTCAACGGTAAGTGGGCTCGTTTACTGTGTATTTTAGGGTTATAGACGGGTAATTCTATCCAACACCTGTGGAGGTTAGTGGGGATGCATTGGTTTTTGTTTCAGTTTCTTTGTTGTTTAAGAAGCTGGTCCTAGAGATGTGTTAATTTTTGGGCTGTGGACATGGCGTTATAAATTTAGGACACAGATCTATGGTGCATTGGTCATTTTAATTAGTTGCTGCAATACAACCTCTCTTTTCATCTAGGTGGATGTACTGGAAAAGCTTGCTGTTAGACTTCATTTGAATGGGTAGCTTTCTAATGATGGAACGATACATCCTATGTCGTCGGTGGGTCTAAAGCTATGTGATAAATTGACCATGACAAAGTATCACTTACTGAGATTCTAGCCATATATATGAATGATCATGGTAAGATTCGAATAGATGTTAAAGTGGAAGTGCAGTGATATATGTAGCTGAGGCATCCTAATGAACAAATGATTTGAATCGGGCCCACTAAATTGTCACACGGATTGGAGGGCAACGGTTGCGTCAGGGACAAGAGGCTGGGCGATGAGCTCGGAGACATGGTCATCGAAGGGGATTGGGCTTCGCATCTCCGCTAGGAATCCACACCCAAAAACCCCTTGTCCTCTCTGCGCGGTGCTGCCTCGGGGCCGGTCTGAGCGGACTTAGGGTTTAGCCGCTGGCTTAGTCATCCCTTACATGGCCACCGAAGCTTGCCCTTTCCCGCTCCCTTGCGGCAACGGAGGTCCCCATCTTGGTGCAGCCGTTCCTGCTCCAACTGAAACCACCATCGCTGTTGGCAACGGTTGTTGGGCCACTGTCGACGGTGTAGCCGCACGACGGCCCTGCTCATGCCCCACCACAGTAGTGACCCTGGATCTGCACCCGTGCACTGCATGGACCTCAAATCCGATGACCCGCTGTTGTGCTCCGCTCCAGTGACCTTGTTGGTTGGCGGTGTTGAGGACTTGAGGCTAGAGGAAGAAGATAAGGGGCAAAGAGTCAAAATTTTGCTCCGAATCGCACATTTGCCCTGCCATGTCAGCAAAATTGGTAGAATAGAATCGATTTAGATAGCAAAATGTCAAAAACTCTATCAAGAAAGAGTTTAGCAAAATGTCAAAAACTCTATCAAGAAAGAGTTTGCTTTTGTAAAAAAAAGAAGAAAGACTTTTCTCACTCGGTCTACCACGAGTGTCTGCTAGAGGTTCCGCTGTTGAGAAATGTTGAGAAAAATATGTCTATACTCCTTTTAAAAGAAAGCAATGGTAGTGAAAGTGAATCTGCAACCAGCTGCTACATTTTTTTTACCAACTACTCATGTATGCTTTAATATTAAAAAATAGCCCTTCTATTTTGATTTTATCCTATTTCATATCCGAAAGACAAGTTTTTAATGCAAATACATTTGCAGGGATGAAATTGTCCCAAAAACCTCACGGCTAATTTGTTCCAAACAATATTAGCATACATATAATTTATTTTAATCCGTAGCAAAGCATGAGTATTTGGATAGTATTACTAAGAGATTTCTTTTTTAGCAGCAAATGTCTGTTGATGATTCAATATTTTCCCCAGCAGTCAATAACTGCCGAAAGATGAATGTACCCGGCAGATTTTCATTTCCGACTAAATTACCTTTATTCAGATTTTTGCTGGTAGATTGTTTGCTACGAAAATTCCTAGGGGATAGCATATACTAGTTTTTTTTAATTCTATTATGTCATCCAGAAGAAAGAAATCTAGTCACATCCATCACTAAGTAATATATCACCCATAACTTGGGTAACCAGGTCCATAAATCCCATGTTACAGAATATAGCAGTGTGCTCATATGTCTTCCACCGTATACATCAAAGGTAAAACCTAATATAATCCTAGCCAAGTCAGAATCTCCATGCATGACAACAATATGGCACTAGTTACCAAAGTATACTACTTTACATCTATGCCCACTTTAAATGCCACAGTTTTAGTAAGCGCACACAAAATATACCACATGCTACAAGCTAGATACACAAAGATTTGGGTCGGAGGCGTTGTTGTTCCTGGGTGTGGAACAAGTATTGGTAGGTTTGAGGCATGGAGGGGGAGAGGGTGAGAGAGTAGAATCACCACCACGGTCCATGTGTTTCCTTGTTGCGTGAGAGTACTTGGTAAGAGGAGTTAGTGAGAGGCAGAGCAGGTTGCACATGAGCGAGAGACCTTCTTCTATTGTCTGATGTGGAGACATGTGCCACGTAGTACCCATGTGACATCTGATATGCCCCAAAACAAGGGTTGACAGCTGACCCAGGAATAATTAGTACATATTTTCTAATAAACAACATTCGCAAGAAAAAGCAATAGTTGAAGAATCGAAAAAATAAACTAGAAGTCAGAAGCTAAGCAACCCAGCTTCTCCAGATTCTCAGAAGCTGACTACCAACCAGCTGTTTTTCAGAATCTTAAGCTCTCCAAACAAGCCCTTAGTGTTAGATGCCATGGCGGGCGGTGGTCAATGGAGAGCTCGCTGATGTCGTTGGAAGCCGCATGCTTGAAGTGTCGGGAGGCAGCTCGTGGGAGGTGTGGGGCGGAGATGGTGGCTGTTGGGAGTAGGAGGAGGGATATTGGTATATATGTATCGAATGGGTTGATATATTGATTTGGAATGTTGGATCTCGATGGTATAGATATGGAAAAATTGAATGAGACAGAGGATAGGTTTCATTCAAATTTAGTATAGGCAATCCCTAGTTAGTATTGAATGTTGAGAGATGGATTATAGCTAGGGCGGCTGGGCGCTCCGCTCGCGAGGCCATACTCCAGACCCGAGTTGACAACGCCAACATCTTCCTCACGCCTCAACAGAACGTGGTCGCCGCTCTCACCCTCATCGACACCGTCATCGAAGTGGCACCCTCTGCTGTAACTCCGATTCTAGACAAAGTCAAGACTATCGTCGCAGCTATAGCCACCGGCGCTCCCACAGGCTCCGCGCGGAGAGCTACTGAGTCCATCGCCGAGACACTCGAGGGCAGCTGCCTACCACCGCTGCGATCTAAAGACTACCGGAGACCCGAGCTCAGCAAGACACCCGCTAAGTCCAAAGACCCTCGTCATTACGCAGTGTGGAAGCATCAAGATCAATCGGCCAACTCTCGTGAGAGAGGTCACGACCGGCCACCTGTCCACGATCGGATTCGCTATGGCAATAACTCCAACTACCAAACCAGCTCTCGAAGGCCCCCTCCGAGTGACTTAAGGGAGGTACTCGATCGGCATCATCGCGAGCGTAACAAGCCCTATTACGAAGACCGAAGGGGTTCACCCGACAACTATGACGATGGAGTACTCGCGTTCACTCGGGACCTGCGTCGAGTGGATTGGCCGAGTGGATTCAAGCCCACAGGGATTGACAAGTACGACGGCAAAACCGACCCTGAGTCATGGTTAACCGTTTACACCCTCGCCATCTGCGCAGCAGGAGGAGATAGCAAGGCTATGGCAAACTACTTGCCCGTTGCTCTTGCCGACTTAGCCAGGAACTGGCTCACAAGCTTACCAAGAGGTTCGATTGATTCATGGAGCGAGCTTCGGGACCACTTCATCGCCAATTTCCTGGGCACTTTCGAAAGGCCCGGGACCCACTTCGATCTTTACAATGTGATTCAGAAGCCTGACGAGTCATTGAAAGACTACATCCGGTGTTTTTCGGAGAAGCGAAACAAGATCCCCGACATCACCGACGACGTCATCATAGCCGCGTTCCAGAAAGGTGTCCGCAATGAGTTGCTGATCGGCAAATTCGGGCGTAAGCCTCCGAAGACGGTCAAGAAGATGTTCGAGACAGCCAACTCCTATGCCAAATCGGACGATGCAATCAAAGCCTCACGGCAGGACAAGCATGACAAGCAATCCGGGAGTAGCTGGCGCCCCAAGAAGGACAACGGCAACATAATAACGGCCAAAAAGATCGCATGCGTAAGCCCGAGGATCTGGTCGCCGCAACGTCAAATTACCAACAACAGCGTCCCCGAGTCGCCGCCTACGACAGGATCATGAACGCCCAATGCACTTATCACCCGAATCACAAGCACGCAGCCAAAGATTGTTTCATCTACAAACAGTTCATCGAGCAATACGCAACTCAACTACACCAGAAGTCGTCAGATGGAGCCGGCACTTCAGGAACCAAGAAGGACGACCTAGCTGGTGGCTCAGAGCCTTTCCAAGATCACAGGACCGAGTTAAACCATATTTTGGAGGACCACTAGCGTATGAGTCGAAGAGGAAGCAGAAGCTGACCGATAGGGAAATCAACGCAGTACAACCTGAAGTCCCATGTTACTTACGATGGTCGGAGGTGGCTATCACGTTCAACCGCTCAGATCACCCTGACCGAGTGGTTCACCCAGGGCGGTATCCCCTGGTACTAGACCCAGTGGTTCGCAACGTCAAGCTCAAGCGTATCCTCATCGATGGCGGTAGTGCCCTCAACATCCTTTTCGCAAAGACTTTGGACGAGATGCAAATCCCAAGATCTGAATTGAAGCCGAGTTCAGCCCCTTTTCACGGAGTCATCCCAGGGCTGTCATCTACGCCACTCGGGCAAATTACCCTTCCGGTCTCCTTCGGCACTCGGGAAAACTTCCGGACAGAGAACGTCAGCTTTGAAGTTGCCGACTTCGAAGCAGCTTATCATGCAATCATTGGAAGACCTGCGCTTGCCAAGTTTATGACGGTCCCGCACTACACCTACCTCATGATGAAGATGCCTGGCCCCAATGGAGTCATCTCCTTGCGCAGCGACGTCAAGCAAGCTTTCACCTGCGACAAGGAAAGCTGCGACATGGCCCAAACTCGTGAGAGATTACTCGGCTAATAGGTGGTCCGATTGGCTGCATCAACATCAGGCGAAAGCGAGATCTCAGCAAAGAAGATAGCCAAGTCGGGAGAAGGCGACGCCAAGACAAAGAAGATTCCCCTTGATCCCTATGATCCTTCGAAAACTGCTGTAATAGGCGCCGAGTTAGATCCCAAATGGGAAAGCGCGCTCATCACCTTTCTACAAAACAATAAAGATATATTTACTTGGAAACTGTCTGATATGCCTGGTATTCCTAGAGAGGTGATTGAGCACTCATTAAACGTTAAAGAGGACACGAAACCTATAAAACAACAACTCCGCCGCTTTGCCCAAGATCGAAGGGATGCTATCAAGAAAGAACTCACCAAGCTCTTGGCGGCTGGATTCATCAAGGAAGTTTACCACCCCGACCGGTTGGCCAACCCGGTCCTGGTTCGGAAGAAGACAGGGCAATGGCGCATGTGTGTAGACTACACCGACCTCAACAAGTCTTGTCCCAAGGATCCCTTTGGTTTGCCCCGTATTGATCAAGTCATCGACTTAACAGCCGGCTACGAGCTTTTGAGTTTCTTGGATTGTTACTCGGGATACCATCAAATTAGCTTGAAGGAGTCCGACTGCCTGAAGACATCATTCATCACCCCGTTCGGAGCTTATTGTTACATCACAATGCCCTTTGGCCTCAAGAATGCCGGAGCTACTTATCAGCGTATGATCCAGAGATGCCTTCGAACTCAACTCGGGAGGAACGTGGAAGCTTATGTCGATGATGTCGTCATCAAGACCAAGCAAAAACAGGATCTGATCGCCGACTTAGAAGAAACTTTCGAAAATATTCGGGCTTTCAGAATGAAGTTGAACCCGGAGAACTGCACTTTTGGGGTTCCGTCAGGCAAGTTACTTGGCTTTATCGTGTCTCATCGCGGCATTGAAGCCAATCCAGAGAAGATCAATGCTATCCAGAATATGAAGCCCCCGAGTACCCAGAAGGATGTCCAGAAGCTTACCGGTTGTATGGTGGCGCTAAGCCGTTTTGTTTCTAGACTTGGTGAACGAGGCATGCCCTTTTTCAAGTTGCTCAAGAAGACGGACGAATTTCAATGGACCCCAGAAGCCCAGAAAGCTTTTGAAGACTTCAAGGACTTCGTCACAACGCCACCCGTGTTGGCTTCACCTTACCCTCAAGAACCTTTGTTGCTCTACGTTTCCGCAACCTACCAGGTAGTCAACATGGTTTTGGTCGTCGAACGCGAGGAGGAAGGACGAGCTCAAAAAGTTCAAAGACTGATCTACTTCGTTAACGAGGTGCTGGCCGGATCCAAAACATGTTACCCCCAGGTACAAAAATTACTATATGGAGTCTTAATTACTGTCAGGAAGTTGGCCCATTATTTTCAAAGTCACTCGGTTACCGTGGTCACGTCTTTTCCACTCGGCGATGTCATCCATAATCGGGAGGTTACTGGGCGCATTGCGAAGTGGGCCTTGGAATTGATTCCATTGGATATTACCTTCAAAGCCAGAACGTCTATAAAATCTCAAATCTTGGCCGACTTTGTGGCCGAGTGGACCGAGCGTCAAGAAGATGTACCTAGAGAGGAGCTGCAATATTGGACTATGCATTTTGACGGGTCTAAACGAGCTACCGGCTTAGGAGCAGGAGTTGTCCTGATTTCCCCAACTGGAAAGAGGCTACGTTATGTTCTTCATATACATTTTCCTGCTCACACAATGTAGCCGAGTACGAAACTTTTCTTCATGGGCTACGACTTGCTGTGTCTCTCGGTATACGTCGGATGGTGGTACGAGGCGATTCCCAGTTGGTGGTAAACCAAGTAATGAAGGATTGGTCTTGCTTAAATGATAATATGACAGTCTATCGTCAAGAAGTTCGTAAGCTAGAGGACAAGTTTGATAGCTTGGAGTTATCTCACGTCTTTAGGCACAACAATGAGGCGACAGATCAATTGGCACAGTTTGGTTCCAAGCGAGAAGCAGCTCCGACTGATGTTTTTGTAGAACACCACTATGAACCGACTGTTACTAGAAAATCAGTTACCAATGAAGAAGTTACAGACCAGGTCGCCATGCTTGATGCCGACTGGAGAACACCGTTTATCAATTTTCTGATTTGGCAGGAGCTACCCGAAGACCGAGATGATGCAGAGCGAGTCCGATGTCATAGTCAGAGTTATATCATGGTTGATTCGGAGTTGTACAGAAGAAGCCCATCTGGAGTTTTGTTAAGGTGCGTCACGTCTGAGGAGGGACGACAATTGTTGCAGGATATTCACTCGGGAATTTGCGGCAGTCATGCTGCAACACGTACGTTGGTGGGCAAGGCCTACAGGCAAGGTTTTTTCTGGCTCACGACGGTCTCTGATGGCGACAAGGTGGTCCGCACATGTGAAGGTTGTTAGTTCTTCGCTCGGCAAAGCCATGTTCCAGCCCAAAAGTTACAAACAATCCCATTGTCATGGCCTTTTGCGGTATGGGGCTTGGACATGGTTGGTCCTTTCAAAAAGGCTCCAGGAGGATTTACATATTTATTCGTCGCAATCGACAAGTTCTTCAAGTGGATTGAGGCTAGGCCGGTTGCTACAATAACTACAGATAAGGCGTGAGATTTTATTTTAAATATTGTGCATCGGTTTGGTGTTCCAAACAGGATTATAACTGATAATGGGACTCAGTTCAATGGCGGTGTCTTCAAAGAATTCTGTGAAGATTTTGGAATCAAAATTTGTTATGCGTCGGTGGCACACCCTAGAAGCAATGGACAGGTTGAACATGCCAATGGTATGGTTCTTCAAGGTATTAAGGCCTGAGTGTTTGATAGGCTAAGCCCTTGTGCTGGAAGATGGGTCCAAGAGTTACCTTCGGTATTATGGTCATTGCGGACTACGCCCAGTCGGGCTACTGGCCAATCACCTTTCTTTTTAGTCTATGGGGCTGAAGCAATGTTGCCGAGTGAGATGGAGTTCGAATCTCTTCGAGTTCACAGTTTCAATGATGAATGTTATGATCAAGATCGAGTAGACGATTTGACCCGACCGTAAGAGGCTCGTGAGGCTGCATTGGTTCGGTCGGCAAGGTATCTTCAAGGACTTCGATGTTATCATAATCAAAACGTTCGGTCACGAGCTTTTATTGTTGGCGATATGGTTTTACGGAAGATTCAGACTACGAAGGATAGACATAAGTTATCTCCATTATGGGAAGGACCTTATATAATTGCTGAGGTTACTCGGCCAGGAGCATATCGTTTGAAGCACGAAGATGGGACCATGGTGGAGAATTCATGGAATATTGAGCACCTTCGTCGATATTATACTTAGATTTATTCTATCATGTTCTTCTCGACTGCCAACTTCAAGTAAGTTGCCTTCTTGAGTTGTCAGTCGGGGGCTATACATATCAATAAAGTATGATGTTTTTATCAACAATAACTTGTTCATACTTGGTTTATCATTGTTGAGTGTTCTGGTTTGAGTCAAGTAAATAAGGACTGAAAATTTTTTGATGGCTTAATCATGTCTAGGCTTGGTGACAGTTGGACGAAAATTTTTAAGAAATTAAATACGAGACTCAAATTAGGGCATAAACATAAATAAACTGAGAATTTACAAGTTAGGTTACAATAGTGATTTAGATCAGAGAAGTTATCCCTGAAAGTTTTCGGCCACGTCAGCAGCAATTTTCTTCGTCGATTCATGTGCTTCATTGATCAGCTCCAAGGCTTGTTCATCAGAAGTGCCGTCTGCAAAGCCATCTCCTATAGAGTTTATGTCAACTCGAGGATAGAGCGACTTCGTCATCGCCAGGGTTTGACTTGCACTCATGACAGCAACATCAGTAATATTCTCTATGTACTTTTTTGGAGCTGTTCTGAGTTTATCAAAGATTTCTACAGCATCCATAGTGCTTGTTCCAAGGCCGTTTTCATAGAGTGCTGACAATATTGGCGTAGCCGCGTTGGCGATGTCATCCCTAACTCTTTCGGCTCTCCGGACTTTTTTAGCAAAAACTTCAAATTGAGCATGGGATTAATCTTATTAGCTACAAGTTTGATATGATTCAGATTATACAAATAACCAAGATCAGTTAGATCAAGGAGCATGAGTTTTAGGGGTTACCTTCAATTTCTTCTAAAACTTTATTTTTGTCAGACTCAAGTTTGGCGTTATCAGTCTCTGCTTTCTTTAGTTGAGCCTTGAGAGAATCAATCTCGGAAATATTGGCTACAGCATGAAGATTTGGAGTTAATGGAGCCGAACGGATTATACAAGAACAAGATGAGTTGGTTTCTATTACCTCCAATTGAACCACGAAGCTCTAGGTTTATATCTCGAAGCTTGTTGATTTCTTCCCTAAGGACGACCTCTCTAGCTGCGGCTTCTTCTCTAGCTTCTTTGAGATCCTGCTGGATGTTTTCCAAAGAATTGACATGAGGTTGTTGACGCCGAATCCGTACCGCCGATGAGGATCCGGCGCGCAGACACACGAAGGCCTGAGAGATCTGCTTAACTCCAGTGCAGGTCCTAAAATTGATGAAGCGCGGGCGTGCCAGTCAGTTTGATCCTGCCACTGACAAGATATGCAAAATAGCAGACAGAAGGTCTATCGGCCAATAGGCCGATAGGGCAAAAACGTATCGGCTGATAGGCCGATAGCCAAAACAATCGATCGGCCGATGATAACATGATGATATAGCAACATAATATAACATAATCCAAATAAACATTGATCTGAAGATTAAATCACACATCGCTCAGAGGTCCGATGGCATAAACTCTTAATAAGCAGATAAACAATAAATACTCTGTTGTCATCGGCCAGATCCAAACTATATGTAAAACTCTTAGGCCGATGCAACGTCCAGATAACTCATCGGCTGAAACCCCGATGAAACCCTTATTGGCAGCCAACAAGCAGGCTAGAGATTACGGTTCTAATCACGACTTAGCGGCACTAAGTATGAAAAGAAACGCAAGATCTAGACAATCAAGTCCTCGACTGATTTTTGGGGTGGTGGATATCTTAACCAATCTAATCTAGCAAGGCGATTTAGTCGATACCGGCGTAAACGCTAAAACGAATCTCGGCCGATACGACTAAATCGAGATGCCAAACCAGATTGACTAAGATATATGATAGCAGGTGCTTACGTTGACGAGATCAGAACATCGAAGCCCTAGCCCCGACAGCGCAAGCAGCCATAACGAGACTTACCCCTCGTGGGAAGGGCATGAACTCGCCGAAGAAGACGAAAAGTAAAGGTTGGTGATGCGCCGAAGTTGTATTGATCGTGAGATAAAGATTATATGAACCTCGGGCTTACATATTTATACCCATAGACCAACAAAAATCCTAACAGAATACGACTCAAACTTTCCTAAAGATAAAAGGAAACAGGTAAAGTCCTTATTGGACACTAAACACACTTTCCTAAAGATAAAACAGAAAACTAACAAATTCTTCCTAATTAAGAGATACAAGTCGCATCCTTCTTGAACTCGGTCTTCTCTGGATAAGATCTTCCCGAATCTAACAAGAATCCGACTGCTGAAAATATGGATAACTCCTATCGGCCGCTTGTAAACCTCCGAAGCCGATACAGACTTTAAGGCCGATATTTACTCTGAGCCGATACACAAACTAGGCCGATGATGACTTTGGGGCTTACCAAATTCTGGCGTTAACAGAGGTACAAGCTTCTCTAGAGTGTCGAACTTAGCCAGCGAGCGACGGTATATTCTCTGCATTATGGAGATTGAGTCAGTTGATTACAAAAGGCTATGCAGTTGAGATATGAGAAATTTGTTCATACATTCATCTGTCGAGTTGCTTCATTGAGGTTGGTGACAAGCATATCGCGTTCTTCAGCTTTTTTTTGCTTGTTCAATACGATGCCTTGCTTTTTACCTTCGGCATCTCGCCACTCGATCTTGATTGGAGGTATTGAGTCTTCTGTGGACTTCGGTCGGGTAATTTCTTCTTCTTCGGTTGTTTGCTCTAAGGAGATGGAAGTCAGAAGATATGTTCTAGACAAAAGTTTGATGACTATTGAAGGTTACCTATCCTTGGAGTTGGATCTTCAACCGGAGTTTCTTGATTGCATGGGTCTTGTTTTTCCTTGTCCGGCTGGTTTCCAGTCGGGGTATCTTAACTGGCAGTCGGGGGCTCTTGCTCGGGGATGTCCTCACTCGGGAGAGGGTTCTGGGACCCTTGTTCTGCAAACCTTGGTTTCTCTGGCGTTGTGGATAGATTTATTTTCTCTGTCTGCCCAGTGAGATCTATGTCTTGAGGTTTTCTGCAGAAGAAGATAAGGATGATTGAGGTGGAATCAAGCAGGCTGTCAGTGACAAGATAAATTCGATCGTGTGAGGGATACCTGTTGGATTTCCTGATCTTTGGAGCAGATCTCGTGGATGGCCTGGGAGAGCTTATGTTGGCTTTCGGAGTTTGGATTTCCTTAGATTCTTCATCCGAGTCATCCACGACCAGTTTCCTCTGTTTGCAAGCACGTTTGCTGGTCTCTTCAACGGTAGTAGCTCTTTTACTTTTAGCTTGAGGCTTGATCTTTGGGCCGCCAGTTGGCTTCTTGGTAGTCGGCTAGGCTGTTATATCTTCATGGAATACTTTGTATGGCCGAGAGATAATCAGAGCGTTTGCCTGCAAGTGATATTCTTAAGGTACATTGAAGAATATGGATAGATTGGAAAATGGTTCACGATGCAGAGTCTGCTTACCGGAGTAGGTGCTCGATGAAGATTGAAGGGAACAACTGGCAGTTTATTGCTATAGTCCACTGCAATTCCAGAAGAGAAGATTTTGTACATACGAGCGCACAAGACCTGGAAATTCAGGGATTCACGGTCTTCCTGATTGGGATCGCTTTGACCTTCGTATTCAAATGCTGGCTTAGACCTTTCTTTGATAGGAGCCAGTCGGTACTTGATGAAGTGCCGAGTGATCTGTTCTCCTTAAAGGCCCTTATTATTCATCTTAAGAATTTTAGCCAGAAGATTGTTAGCTTCTATCCAATCTTGGTCTTATGGCAGAGCATTCCAGTTGGCTCGTTGGATTGGTGGGAGACCAATGAAGTCAGACAAATTGGGGGCTGGGTTTGAGATATAGAACCAGTTCGCATGCCAGCCCTTGTTAGAAGATTTCAGGGGAAGAGAAAAGTAGTCTTTGCGGAGAGTACCGCGGAGTTGAAATCCGGCGCCACCAACGATGCAAGGGTTATCTTTGGTTGGGTGTGCCTTAAGAGAGAACATGCGGCGGAAGAGGTTGAAATGGGGATAGATTCCCAGGAAGGCTTCGCACACATGGATGAAGATGGCAATGTGCAATATGGAGTTTGGATTCAGATGGTTTATTTTAAGACCGTAGTAATCAAGGATACCACGAAAGAATTCGGAAGTGGGCAGACCAAATCCGCAATAGAAAAAGTGGGTGAAAACTACATTCTCACCAGTGTTCGGAGTTGAGAACTCTTCGCCGTATGCTGGGCGCCGGCCGATGATTTCCTTGGCAGGAAGAACTCTGTCCTTCACCATTTCCCGCAGGGTTGATTCTTTCACATCTGATGTTGCCCATTGGTCGAAGGGAATTTCTCTCTCTTCTGCCATGGATGCGGTTTGAGGGAAAGCGAATCTGGTGTTGGGAGTGAGGATTCTCGGAGGAGATGTTGGGAGCTGGTTGCGCACATTGAATCTTGATAAAGCTTTGAGTTTCTGGATGGATGGATTTGGATGAGCTCGTGTTCTAGGTTTCTTCGGAAGAGCTTGTGAACAGGAGCACGAAGGGGAAATTTTCAAAAGATGAAGCGGCGGGGAAGACGATGGCGCTTCAGTGGTTTTAGGGTATCGGTAGGTTTTCTCGTGTTTGGGCCGAGGCCCATGAGAAGCTTACAACCCATAATTCAGGTATGGCTTGACACGTGTCTCTAGGGACTTTAGCAAATTTGCCTTGGCAATATGCGCGTGCTCTATTGCCCGATGCCTTCAAAATCCTTTCATACAGCAGTTACACAACTTTCCAAGAGTTGGTACGATGCAATTTGGAAGGTGACAAACAGTAAAGTTTTTTATAGCTGTCCTGGTAACTTTTCTATAGGTTTCAGGAGCTGTTTGGTTTTTACAAAGCAATTGATTTTATATTATATCAATGCTATTTTGTCATCTTGGTGTGCTTTTTTAATTAAGACCAATATTATGACTTAGGCTTTTTAATATTTTGGTCATATTCTTCGGACAATTGGTAAATCTATTATGGATTTATTAACTCAGATTTTCTATTGCTCATACAACATATTCCTGAGGATGGAGGAGTTATGTGCTTTGAGAGGACTCGAGCATAACAACTTGGATAGCATGAGCTTGCCAGTACTCGGGGTCATTATACACTACGCCTTGTGTATAAGGTTATATGTTATATGATTTTTTATGATTGCTTTTGGCTTAGGCTAGGCATTTATTTATATCACTCGGATGAGTATAATTATTATAGTTCTTGACTATAGGCTTAGTTTGTTTAACTAAACACATAGTCGGGGGCTACACCTAATTAGGTGCATCTAGTCGATGCACCTAGGTAAATATTCTTGGTAATTCTTGAGATGTTTTCAGCCCTTCACAACCTTTTTTATTGGATGATAAAGCACTCAGGAGACTTAGACAGAGATGATGGAAGCACTCGGTGATGGAAGCACTCGGCTAAGGAGGTACTCGGCTATGTATTATTCTGGTTCGAGGCAAGTTATCTCATCGACTGTGAAGGTCTCAGGAGCTACTGTGAAGATTATGGGTACCATATACCCACACGGCTAGCTTATCCGACTGACTATAGGGGATAGGTTATGATTCATGATTATGTAATCGGCTTAGGACTTAAGTATTACGTTACCTTGTGTAATAAGGAACGGCTTATAGTCCTGAGTCAGGAATATTATGGAGTCCTATATGGTATGTTGTGTCACGCCCCAAACTGGCCCCGAGCGGAGACCAGTATAAGGTGATCCAAATTAACCTGTATGCCTGTACCAGTCCCAGGAAATAGCGCTAGTACAACAGGAAGACTGAATATCACAACCACAGCGGTCTCTTTATTAAGAGTAGGATTACAACCAAGGTTGGAACTGCGGACAGAACCCGAGTTCACAACAGCATTACAAAAAGGCGGAAGCGGAAAGCGGAGACTAGCCCTAAGCCACAAGCAAAGCCTTGGGGGAAGGCCGAAACCCTACTACTGCTCGAAGTCTGCTTGCTCCTGGAAGAATTCTTCATCAGCAGGGTCCACCTCTTCGTCTTCGAGAACTGGGGGGGTTTAATTTTATAGAGCAAGGGTGAGTACGGGAGTACTCAGCAAGTCAGGGGAAATTTAGTGTTTAATGCAAGCTTCAAGGGAAAGCCAGTTATTTTTCACAATTGATTTTAGTTTAAGACTTTCAGAACCTCTAGGTGAGTGCTTCTCAACGGCGCGGACGAGAAAGTGCGTCTCATCCGGCCGGAGCAGTGAAATTGTATCAATTGATTCTTGTCGGCACGAGAGGCTCCCTGCCAATCGTTCACCGACCCGGCTGCACCAACAACCACACTCACACACGCCGGTACGAGAGGCTCCCTGCCAATCGTCACCGACTCCGACTGCTTCAACAGCCATAAGTCAACACATCGGTACGAGGGGCTCCCTGCCAATCGTCACCGACTCCGGCTGCTTCAACAGCCTTAAACCAAGCACAGAATGGGAAACCTCATACCAACAGCGATTCACAAGGTGTTCAATAAAACTACGCTAAGGAATCACTTCACATCCGCCCATGACCGTGGGCACGGCTGTTCGAACAGTTATTAACCTCTGCAGAGGGGGTACACTTTACCCACACGACGTTACTAACCCTGAATCACCCAGCCCGCGACCCTCGGTCACGTCTGGCGACCTTGAGGCTTTCACGACAAGGCATTTCGAAAGCCGACTCAGGGTCATCTTATGCCAACGGGAGGGGTCCCACGGACCAACACCAGGTTAGGTCCCAGACCATACTGTGCCAGGAAGCCCAGGGGTCCTCCCCGACACCACCCCGGCGAATCCACTTGTCCCTTGGCATCAAGATTTCCCTGGCCTAGCTAATTACTCAGCCAGGGGTGTCCCATACCACCCATGTGGTTGTACTTGACATATGCTTGGATGTAATTCCCAAGGAATCGGTCCTTAGGGCGAGAACGGGCAGACCGTACCTCCAGTACGTCTCCCGTACCGCGAGTTTTAGAATATCACTTTATTTTCAAGGCACCGACCCAAGTGTCGGGTTTTCCAAGCATTTTGTAAACTCAAGTTTTACCCAGGTGATCAATTTTAAAGTTTGAGGGGAGTCTCGATATTCGTACGCGAGGTACGGATACCGAGGCATCACCCGAGGGGTGACAAGGGTGTTAGGGTATTCAAATATCAAGGAAGGTGAATGCAGCAAATGGGTAGGGCCTGCTGGTTGTATTGCAAACCGAGGCCAAGTGCCAAGTGTAACCTAAGTATGCATAGTTTGCGGAAATCAAAATGCTTAATTTAAATTATAGGTTCAATTGATCAAAGGTGACTTGCCTTGCTCGAGATCTTGAGCTTCTTCCTCGAAATCCGCGCACTGCGGGTCTTCGGGCTCCGAGACTACACGCGAAACGAGACGACTCAACAAAGCGAACAAAAGAAGCCCTATTAATGACCCCTAAGCGTGCCATTAGGTAGATCTCGATTTTTAGGAATTTTAGGAAGTGGAACGGAGTCAATCGGACGAACGGATAGAGATATGAATTTCAGAGTTAAAGATTTTCTGGAATAAAGAAAAGGAATTATTAATTCCCTGGAAAAAGAAAAGAAGGAGGGACTGAAATTGGACTTTATTTTGGGCGGCTAAGGGCAGCCCAAAAGAATAGAAGGGCGCGGCCGAAATAATTGGGCCGACGGCCCGAAGGGATTGGCCCATGGCCGATCGGCGCGCGAGAGGGGGATAGGCCGATGGGCCTAGCGGCCGATGGGCCGGAGGCCGATGGCGCTTGGAGGCCGAGCGGGCCGGCGCTTGAGGGCGCGGCCCACGAGCGAAAAGGCCGAGTGGCGAGGGGCCGACTGGGCCGGTCGGCCAAGGAGGCCCAAATGGCCGGCCTGCAACGCGGCCCGGCTGATGGCGAGAGGGGGGGCCGTGTGGCCAAGGGGGAGCGAGGCCGATGGGCCGGGGCAGGCCGCGGCCTACGCGGACGACCGATCCGGTGGACCGTGCCCGTCGCGCGGCGCTAGGGCGGGGCCCGCCTGGCAGCGGCGCGGTCTACGCAGACCGAGCGCACGGAGGGGAAAAGAGGGAGTGCGCCGGCTAGCGCTTGCGTGGCGCCTGCGTGGCGGCCACGTAGGCCGGCCGGGTAAAAAGGGGAGAAGGCGTCGGGCGACGGCGGCGACGGCGGAGGGGGTTTCGTGCGGCGCGGTGCGAGGCCGACGACGGGGAGTGGTGCCGGAGCAAGAGGGGAGAGAGAGGAATCGAGCCGTCGGCTCGGATCGGGCCGCGGGGGAGCGACGGCGGCTGGCGACGGCGCGGTGCGACGGCGGCCACGGCGGTTCGGGGAGAGGGCGGAGGAGAAGGCGACGGCCACGGCGGTGGCCGGAGAGGGAGTTCTACGGCTATCTAGCGGCCTAAACCGACGAAAGAGGGGAAGATGGAGGGGGAGAGGGGCTTACCGCGGTGGGGCGGGGAGCCGGGGAAGAGGGCGACGGCGGGGGCGCGGCGCGGCTCCGGGCCGAGGAAGAGGGCGGCAGAGATGGCGCCCGAAGCTCCTTCGGGAGCCCTCGGCGGCGGCGGCGGGCGACGAGGGTGGCGGCGGCAGCGGGAAGAGGGCTAGCTCGGGAGGCGGTGATGGCGGCCGGGCGGAGGGGAAAGATTGCGGCCGAGCGCGGGGGGATTTTTGTAGGGGCGCTAGGTCGGTTCGGCCGGGGAGAGGCGGTGCGGCCGAGAGGCGGAGCGGGGGATCGGCGCAAGCGGACAAGGCGGCGCGGCAGGGTGACGCCGGCGTCGGTCGGGAAAGGGGAAAAAGGGCAAAGAAAAAGGGGCCTTGCCCCCTTGCCGAAACGGGAAGGGGATAAAGCGGAGGGGGGGGGGGCGCGCGCGCTCGGGCAGCGGCGCAGGAGCCCGGCTGACGACGGCGGCGGTCGTGGCGGTAGACGGGCCGAGGCCAACGGGAACGGGACGGACGGCGCCGACGAGAAGGGGAGAGAACGGGGAGAGAGACAACGGGAGCGGGAGAGAGAGAAGAGAGCGGAGCGCTCTCTCTCTCTCGGCTCGGCACGTGCGGCACGCGTGCCCAGCGCGCGCGGGCCGAGCGGCCTAGCGCGGCCCAGCGGGGGAAAAAGGCGGCCGGGCAAGCGACTGGGCCGAGGCGGCACGCGGCCCAGCAAGAGGGGGCGCGAGCCGAGGCAGGCGGCGGGAGAGAGCTGGGCCGGGAGACGGCCCAGGGGAGAAAAAGGGCAGGCCGAGAAAGAATCCGGCCCGAGGGCAGAGGGAGGTAAATTAGACTTTCTGGGAATTGGGGTTTTGGAGGGATTTAGGGTTCGGAATCGAAATCCGATTTCGCGGTTTTCTCCGGGATTGAACTGAGAGGGGAGACACGAGACCTTGGCACACAACAAGACTCAACCGAAGAGCAAACTTTCGCAATTAGGGTTTTTAGCAGATTAGTTTTCCCGCTAACGCCGCGACCAAACGGGCGTTACATGTTGTTAGGTCTCCGACTTGTGAGCCTATCCTCTAAGCCTATATAAGGAGGATAGGACGTCCCTTGAGGGATAGATTGAAAGAGAGATTGAGAGATAGAAACAATAGCAATTAGCTAGGTTTTCTTCATATACAACTTGATCAGGAGATCAATAACCACTCGGTGGATCTAATCCCCGAAACAGGAGTAGGGTATTACTTCTTCATAGAAGGCCTGAACCTGTCTAAATCCTTTTGTCAACTAATCCATCGTGTTTGGCACTTGATCGCTACCCCCAGTTTCTTATTGCCGAAACCAAGTTTCGACACTAGTCTACACGAAGAGAAGGTGGCTCATATGGAGTGCAATGATTGACAGATGAAGCAGGGTCGGACGATGGGTTGTCATATAGCATGACTCTTTTTTTTTTATGTCTGACTCTATTTTTTACGCTCTTGGCACATAAAACAATGCGAATGATTAGTGCATAATTAATTGAATATTAGCTAAAAATTTTAAAAATAAATTAATTATATTTTTTTAAACCAACTTTGTTATAAAAAAAGTTTAGATAACACACCGGTTAGGGTCGGGGGTAGCAAGCAGCGTGGGGTTAGAGGGGAGCAATGTCGTAGACCAAGCGGAGTAGTTGAGTTAGACTCAGATGACGAGATCTGTGGGATGTTTTTTTTTCCTTTTCTTGTTTCCTGTTTCTTTTCTCAGTTAAAATTGGGTACTTGTGTGTAAATGAGGATTAATCGGTCAACGATACTTTAGATTGATTGACCCATTTTTTCTTTCTTCTAGATCCACCGGATACAAATGCAACAAATTTTTCTATATAATATTATTATTGACCAGCTAAATACTTGACAGGGATATCCACAAATTGCAAGGGGTAATCTCACCAAAAAAATTAAGAGGTAATCAAAGTACCAAACTCAAGGTCTGTTTGGCATGACTTCAGCTTTAGCTCCACCTGAAACCCAGCCAAACAGTTTTAGCTCTATCTAAGATAGGAGTGAAGCTAAGTGGAGCGTTCTTATAAAATGAACTAGAGAGATGGAACTGAGTTTAGTACACTCCACAACTCCACTGCAGACGCAACTTCTAGAGTTAAATTTAGAAGTTGGAGCTCTACGAGACGGGACCTCAGTCTTCATGCATTCAACCAAACAAAACCTCTTCATACTGTATCTTTTACGTAATCAACCAAACGAAATCTCATGCTAGCCAGACTAAACTAATGCAAACACGAATATTGGCGGCAAACATTTGCCGTCACCAATATTGTAAAATAAACTATGATAAAAAATAAATTCACAAAATCAACATTAAAATTAAGATTTAAAATTTAAATTTTAAGCATAAGTGAATGGAGGCTTTAAATAACAAAACAAAGGAAATTGTTTGAACTCCAGTAGAGAAAAGCTCTGCAGTGATCTATGTCTATTCTTCATCATTAGAACCTAAAATGTTTGGCACATCTCGGATATAACAAAGCTGATGTTGAATTTTTAAAGTTTGCTTTCAAAGAATATTTTTTAATTAGATTTCTTACTTTTTTTATCAATTACGTTAGGAGAGCGGGCAATGAAAGTGACAAAAGTTCTACAAAATTAATTCTAAAATTTAGAAACTGTTTATAATCATAATTAGCAATCATTTTTCACATTAACATAATTAGCAATCATTTTTTTTCACGATGTGGACTATCCACTAGAATTAGGCTATAGGCAATGGTTTTAGAAGAATGATATAATTTATTTAAAATACCATTGCAACGCACGGCTAGTTGACACAAATGATTATATTGACTTTGCCATGTTCTTTTGATGTGCTGTTTTCTGATGTGTGATGTCCATGGGACCTTTTGTTTGCTGCACCAGAGGATGCAAGGAAATGTCTTGTGATGTACCTGAAAAAGCGCTGTTACTATATAACTTTTAAGGCAACCAACCTCACATTAATATTTTGATTTAGCTTCATTTAATACAGTTTTGTCTTGTTCAATTTAAAACTTGTTACTGGTAACTGTGAGACATGTGCGTGTCCTAAATCTGAGTATGTATTGAGCTCCTAACGTTGCATGTTTTTTTCTCAATATTGTAACAATTACGACATGGATTTTGTAGCTGGTCTTCAGTAAATTGTTTTATTTTCCAGCATTTTCGTAATTTTCTAGGTATTTTCATTTTCTCTTGTAATTTTCTGAAAATTTAGATTTTGTTGTGCAGTATTTTAACTTTTTTGTATAATGTTTTGAAAATTTTTACAATGAAATCATTAGACTGAAGTGATGTCCCACCACTTACTATTATTCAAGCACGCCTTATCTCATGGTGGAGGGATCGACAAGAGGATTGGGCGGTGGGAGGAGGGATCAACCCAATCCCCACACCCTAACGGATAATGTCCCATGGTGAAAAAATTATCCCAATTAACTGAATGAATCTTAATAGGGATCCGAATCATGGAGGTTGCTCATGCATCACACACATTTTCACATAAAAACACAAACGGCGCAGCACATTGGAATGTGCTGCTCTCACATCCCCCTCCCCGTGTGCTCGCTGATTCGCTGATCGTAGAGCCACCGGACGATTAGCGCTACTCACCTCCTCCCACTCATACTCAAATCACAACAAAACCACAACAGATGAGCACGGATGGATACTCATACCTAACAATAAGCTAATAAACTCGTAAAACACTACCCCCATACGGAATCGAACCGCCTACACGAATCAAAGAAAAAGAAAACGAGCAGATTTGGAATCGCCTCGCCGGCTCGCCCCATCCCTGACCTCTAGAGTTCCCAATGTCTTCACGAGTCAGATTCAGACAATGCTCTCGTGCAAACCATCTCAACGCAGACGGCATAAAAAAAGGGAAATGTAAATTGGGCCTGGGAAAAAGAAGGATGGAAACTATCGAAAACGATATTATTTTTTGTTATTTTAACGAAGACGATATCGGTTCGGTCAGGAATTTTATAAATTTCTGTATTTAAGTATTGAGTTGCAACTTCAATAAAACACATATGGAATTAGGAAAGCTAAATTTTATAGTCAAAACAATCCGTAACAAAATTCTTTTATTATCTTTTACGGAAACGATATCGGTATGATCGGAAAATTTTCATACCATTTTCATCCGTAGGGAAAACAACCTAGGCGGGTTAACAGCTCGAAGGGCAGCGGCTCATGCTTGGAATCCCAAAAGTTAGTTGACTGCCAAATAGCAAAACTAACTGGTATACTGATCTAAGTACTTTAGAGGAAATAATCTGCATCGGGCGCCTAACGATTAGCAAAATATCGTGCGGGCACTTGCACGCATTCCCTGCTCTCTTCACTTTCTAAGCTAGCTTTCATGCATCAATGCAGGCATGCAGCTCCCCTATAACTCTCTTTTTGGGTATACCCATGTGACAGGTTATTAGAAATCTTAAAAATATTTTTTCTTCTAAACCATTTGACCGATCTATTATCTGATTACAATGTTATATTTTTTATAAATAATCTCTATAAAAGAATATCACATGATTGCATTCTGATGAAAAAAATATAAATGTTTCAATAGTTCAAACTTGATGTATATGTTTCAACCATAATTCTACTCTACTACACATTTTAAGTTATTGTGGTGCAGTGGATCTTTCTAATGTTACACGTTATGTTATTTAGATGTTTCAATGAGTATATTGTGATGTTTCACTAATTCATCTATAAATGTTGCATGTAGTATTCTTCGCTAGTTCACTCCTCTTTTTTCTCGATCAAGTGCCTCATTCTACTCATCCAGCCCTCTTCACAAACTTGTACAATCAATGCCACAAAGATACTAAACTCGATTATCGAATATATAAGGAAAGGAGTGACGATTTGGCACCACATATCGAGAGGTGTGGAAAGAGCAGCCATGGTAAGCGAAAAAACCATCAAAAAGCGTAAGACATGGCATCACCTCCTTCTCAGGGAGAGTTAAAGAGGAAAACAAACAAACAGAGGTTTTCTTGGAACGTCTAAAACATGGCATCCTGCCCTAGCCGCCTTTTCTTATGATGTCTCAAAAGCGTATTCTTACTGGTTCGGCTACCTTACCCACTTGATGAAAGGGAACGAACTTCGTTTCCTTGACGGTTTTATGGATGGATTTAGTCAACCTCACTCCTTCCTTTTGAAAAGTGACGCTTTGCATCTTTGCTTCTGAGGGTTAGGGTATAGGCTGTAGCGAGCAAGCTTTCACATTTTTGGTCAGCTTTCTACAACTTTCGCTTTAGCTTCGCGACCCTTTTCCACAATTTGAAGTATTCGTCGCCACCTATTAGAATCGGAACAAATCAATTACCAAATCCATATATTATCGTCAGCATAGCCATAAAAAAGATCATTAAAAAAGGAGAAGGTATAGTCTTTCACGGGTCTCAATTGAGAACTCTCCTGTTCATCATACTGCGCAGGCAAGATCTCATCCTTCGGCGAATCTAGGGGCTCAGAGGAGTGCTCCCTACGACGGAAAATTAGGGTTCAAAGACTATCTCTTCGATGACATGGACACGGGGAGGTGATCCTACAAGAGAGACGATGTTGAAGAATATACCCTCCTCAACGGATCAAGCTCTTGCTCGTAACTAAATCATCCTGCGGTGGTTCAATAATTACAACTCAATATTTCATATGTAATATAAATTATTTCAATTAGAAAAGATACAATTATTTTTTATTAGAAATAAATTTATGTGAGATGTTGCTATAAAAAAATTAATTGCAATGAATACAACAATGTTATTGAATTAAAGATCGAATAAATAATTTACATAAAAAGATGATTTAAACTTTTGCTAATGAATTTGTTAGCAGGAAGAGTGTGAACGAGAGCATGCAAATCTGTGCACACTAGAGAAGAAAGGCTGATGTAGCACGCAGTATCGAGCGTCAGAATTCTCTAAAACAATCGGCACTCAATTCTTCAGTCTCCTCAGTATTTTAGTCGCTTGCTTTATCGATATGTACGTGGGGCATAGTCCGCCATCACGTTCCAAATCTAAAAAGATTTTCACTTGACTTAACGTACCTTTATTTTTAATCTGTACTAAAGCTGATCGAGTGCAAGAAAAAAATACATACAGGAAGTACCACCATCAAGGAATTGTCTCTACCGTTGGACCCAATCCGGCTATCACGTAGTACAAATCCATGTGCCTGAGCTGCTTTGTTTTTAGAGGAAAAAAAATCGAGGAGTGCCTGAACAAATTTGACCAGACATTAGTGAGGCGCCATTCATCCTTTGGAGTTTGAATAACACGTTTCGTTCACTACTACAGAAACCATAACAAGGATGTCCGTACCAGTTCATAAAAAACTGACAGTTTTTTTTGTTCTACCAATCCGTTAAAGTAGATTTAAAATTAAAACTCAACACCTATAACACCTCATAAATATCAGTTTATTTAAAAAACCGAAACCAATAATCAAAGTGATGTAATTTTTAATAAAACAGTATACATGAGATAAAAGTGAAGGTTTTTTATAACCGACACTTCAATGGAACTGCGCGAGCCGAGCCGAGCCCGTGGACGTGGGATGGTGGGAGAACTCGTCTCCTTATCTGTCTCTCGTCTCGTTTCCTCTGCTCAGAGACACGTTTTCCCGATGCAGCGGTGGGTAGCTACTCCCCTCTCCCTCGCGCGGCTGCAACGGTGGCGGCTGCTCCTCCTCCCCAGCATGGCAACGGCGGTGGCGGTTGCTCCCCCTTCCCGACGTGGCGCTTGCTGCTCCCCTGGCAATGCTGGCCGCTGCTTCTCCAGCATGGCAGTTCTCTCCCGTGTCCAGCCACTTCTCGTCTTGAAATTTGTGAATTTTTGTGGGGATTTTATGATTCGGGATGTGATTTAGTAATTACAATAAGAAATTCTTGATGGTGATTTATGATTTATTTTATGATTGCAATTGAGTGATTCATCGAGCTGATTTCTTTTTCTTTTATTTACCGCCTCCCCTATTAGCGCCGATTGTCAATCTAGCACAGTTTAGATAAAACGTAAGAATCGAAGGGTAATATGGACCTCTTCCTTCGCAAAAGTCTATAAGAACGACCTGACTACCATATATAAGCATATAGTCTTCTATTAAGTATAAAAATCGTGCCTTGACTTCGTAACCAGTGAGAGTCAATCTCTATTGTGTACAGACTGGATCGAGGAGATAATTAAACTAGCTAGGATGGCAGCCAAGCTACCGTGTACCGGACGAACATAAAGCTGATGTCTAGCTCAACAAGTGCTAACGCAAATACATTTCCGCCATATCGACCATGGCAAATTTTGTGCTATCGATCATCCACTTGATCGCCACAACCGTACGAGGGCTGTTCCGGCATGACAGCACCACCCGTGGAGTCAGCGTGGAGTTCTGGGTGGTGGCGGCGACGGGGCTGCTGCTGCTCAGGTTCATCGTCGACTCCATCGGCCCCCGGTTCACTTCCCAGAAGCATGTCAACCCCGCCGTCCAACTCCTGAGGGTACTGAACCACTACGCCGTGAGCTACACTCTCGGGCTCATGCCGCCGTCCTCCTCCGACCAAGGCACCGCGGCGAACGCCTTCTTCAAGGTGTGGGCTGTCCTCATCGTCACAATGCAGGACAGCATCCGCATCGGCCGCCCTTACCAGCCCAAGGAGATGACCCTCGTCGACATGCTCACCTCGCTGTGGTCGGCCAACCAGCTCCGGGCAAACACGCCGATGCACCTCAGGGTGCCTCTCTGGCTCATGTGGTCCATCCACGCCTGGCGCATTGTCTTCTACTACTTCACCTCCAACAGGGCAGCCGGTGCTAGAGACGACAACATGAAGCTTGTTAGCGACTACATGGCAACGTGGGCGGAGAAAACCTCCAATGCCGTCCCGGCCACCATGGCCGGGTACAAGTTATTGGTCCTTGGGGAGAAGAAGGAATGGAAGGTCGAACCACCCAAGTACAGGGTTGAGTTGGAGGAGGAGGAGGGCGAGGAGGAGGAGCTCATCACCGTGGAGAAGGTCTGGAACCAAGGCGATGGTGACGCTCTGCTGGGCAAAGACGGCATCGAGCTCAAGGATGTGTGCCTCTCCTTCGCCCTGTACAAGCTGCTGCGCCGCCGGTTCTTCAACTTCCCTATACATGAAGCCAGCCACCCGGACACCCGGCGGCTCATCGTCGATGCCATCCTGGATGGTGATAAGTACTACGAGAGGGCATTCCGCGTGACGGAGGTAGAGCTTTCCTTCCTCCAGGACTTCTTCTACAGCAAGCACGCGACCGTCTTCGCCAACGGCTTCCCTTACCTGAGGCTGCTGCTATCGCTGCTGATGACGGCATCCGCCTCGTACCTGGCCTACGCCGTGCATGACATGCCTAGTGTCAGCACCGGTCTCACTGCCAAGGGCCACCTCGCGAGGATCAGCCACGGCGTGTTCATCATGTTAGAAAAACCATAGGAGATCGCCTAGGGTTTCGATCGAGGGGATTTCTCTGTATTTGTGTTAGAGAACAATGTACGAGGGGATAGGGTTTTAGAGGTACCGACCGGTGTTTGATGATGAAGATGTGCCGGCCATCGTCGTTGCACGGCGGTGGTGAATTCCCGTCACTGGCTGCGCCCCCTCGATCGGTTAGGGTTAGGGTTTTGTGGGTGGAGCTGGTGGCGGCAGCGAACCTCGTGTGTGTGCCGCCCCGGCCTCCACCCCTATTAATATGGCGCAGGGTGACGGGGGCCCACCAGCCAATGGGCTGGGCGCCCCCGATCAGGGCGCGGTCAAGGTCCGTTTGGCCGTTGGGCCCGACGGTGGGAGATCTATCTAACATTCTCCCCCTTGATCTCACTATTTCTTTTAGCTTTTTCTATTCATCATAGATTTGTAAATAGAGCATGTTTCATCGTCACGGTTAATCACCGATGGATTTAACAGCCACTATAACGTCTCCATTCAGAAACAGATACCTTAACTTTTGGGCCCTATAGTCCAGGATTCATAAGGCTTCCCTTAAACCCATGCCGGCTACATGTTCCTTGAACACGTTGGGTGGTAGACCTTTCGTGAGCGGATCCGCGAGCATTCTTTCTGTCTAATGTGCTCGAGACTGATTGTTTGATCCCGGACTTTGTCCTTCACAACATAGTACTTTATGTCAATGTGTTTGGCAGCACACTTGACTGATTGTTGTGAGCGTACATTACTGCGGGTTCGTTATCGCAGTATAACTTTAGTGGTTTCTCAATACTGTCAACCACCTTTAAACCGGTATGAATTTCTTTAGCCAGTTCACCTGCCCCGTGGCCTCATAGCATGCTATAAACTCGGCATACATCGTAGACCCTGCAGTGATAGTCTGTTTTGAGCTTTTCCATGAAATAGCTCCTCCTGCAAGGGTGAACACGTATCCCGATGTTGACTTTGTATTATCTTTTGCAAAATCAGAATCAGAATACCCCACTATCTGGAGTGATTCTGATCTTCTGTAAGACAGCATGAGGCCTTTTGTACCTTGTAAATAACGCAAAACTTTCTTTACTAATTTCCAGTGCTCTGGGCCTGGATTACTCTGAAATCTGCCAAGTAACCCGGTGACAAATGCCAAGTCAGGGCGTGTGCACACTTGCGCATACTGTAGGCTTCCCACAGCTGACGCATATGGCTTTGTTGTCATTTCGTTGAGCTCGTACTGATTTCTGGGACATTGCCATGTCCCATACTTTTCTCCTTTGACTATAGGAGCAGGTGTAGCACTGCATCTGTACATGTTGAATTTCTTCAGCACCTTTTCTATATATGTCTTTTGAGAAAGTCCCAATGCATACTTCGTTCTATCTCGGTGAATCTCTATGCCCAAAACATATGAAGCCTCACCGAGGTCTTTCATGTCAAAGTTTGAGGACAAGAATTTCTTTGTTTCCTGCAATAGACTGACATCACTACTAGCCAGTAGAATGTCATCTACATACAGAATTAGGAAAATGAATCTCCCATTCCTAAACTTTGTATAAATACAGTTGTCCTCAACATTCTCTTGAAACCCAAATTTCTTTATTGTCCCATCAAACTTCAAGTACCACTGTCTCGAAGCTTGCTTTAATCCATAAATGAATCTTTTTAGACGGCATCCCATATTATCGTTTTCTTTCACAACAAAACCTTTCGGTTGTGCCATGTATACTTTTTCCTCCAAATCTCCATTTAGAAATGCTGTTTTTACATCCATCTGATGTAATTCTAAATCATAATGTGCCACCAGTGCCATTATAATCCTAAAGGAATCTTTACAAGAGACTGGAGAAAATGTCTCATTGTAATCAATCCCTTCTCTTTGCGTGAAACCTTTTGCCACAAGTCGCGCCTTAAACTTTTCTATATTCCCTCTGGAGTCATATTTAGTTTTGTAGACCCATTTACAGCCTACTGTTTTGGCTCCTTTAGGAATTTCTTCCAAATCCCAGACATCGTTTAGTTTCATTGATTTCATTTCATCTTTCATGGCTTCCAACCATTCAGATGAGCGAGCGCTTCTCATGGCCTCTTCATATGAGGTGGGATCATCCTGCATATGCGACTCTTCTATATTATAAACTTCATAGTCATCACGGATAGCCGATCTTCTGACTCTTTCAGACCTTCTAGGGGCCTCCTGTTCTGGCACATTATCTGTTTGAGGCTGTTGCAGCTCCTCCTCTGGTGTGGCAACAATTTCTGTTGAATCCTGTAGGACAGGTTCCTCACTTTCATNTCTAGGGGCCCTCCTGTTCTGGCACATTCTGTACAGGCACATTTATCTGTTTGAGGCTGTTGCAGCTCCTCCTCTGGTGTGGCAACAATTTCTGTTGAATCCTGTAGGACAGGTTCCTCACTTTCATTCATTGTTGCCACAGGAGAGGTAACAACAGGTGTTGGTACCGCAACGTCATGCATTGCAGGCACAACATCAGCAGGTAGAGAGAAGAAAGGGTCTTGAATTGACGGAGCGGGTACAGACACCCGCCTCTCCTCAAGATCAATCTCTCGAACTACCGAGCTCCCCCTAATTACTTCGTCTTCCAAGAAGACGGCGTGTCTCGTTTCTACAAACTTTGTATAACTGTTTGGACAGTAGAAACGATAACCCTTTGATCTTTCAGGATAGCCAATAAAATGGCAGCTCACTGTTTTGGGATCCAACTTGCCAAGGTTTGGGTTGAATACTTTAGCCTCCGCAGGACTCCCCCACACACGGAGGTGAGCTAGCGAGGGTACTCTTCCTGTCCATAGCTCATACGGTGTTTTGGGCACCGATTTGCTTGGAACTCTGTTGAGGATATGAATGGCGGTTTTTAACGCCTCCATCCATAAACCCAATGGTAGGGTGGAATAGCTTATCATGCTACGCACCATATCCATAAGGGTACGGTTGCGCCTTTCAGCTACCCCATTCTGTTGAGGTTCGCCCGGTGTAGAATACTGGGCTACTATACCATTTTCTAGTAAGAACCTTGCAAAAGGTCCGGGGACTTGCCCATAAGGCGTATGCCGACCGTAGTACTCCCCCCCACGATCAGATCTTACAACTTTAATTTTTATATCATGCTGATTTTCAACTTCAGCTTTGAATATCTTAAATTTATCCAATGCTTCTGATCTTTCTTTAATTGGATAAATATAACCATATCGGGAGTAATCATCTGTGAATGTTATGAATGAGTCATAGCCATCCACACTTTTCACAGGAAATGGACCACAAATATCTGTATGAATGATCTCTAATATTCCTGCGCTTCGCTGTGCACCCTTTTTGATGCTCTTTACAAATTTTCCTTTAATGCATTCTATGCATTGTTCTAAGTCTGAGAACTCCAATGGAGGAAGAATATCATTCTTAACTAGTCTCTCAATTCTCCCCCTCGAAATATGGCCTAAACGACAGTGCCATAATTTCGATGAGACATCAGGAGTTCGCTTTCTTTTCTTGTTTTCTTTTGTCAACGAGGACACAACATTCACATTCTCAGAAAGAGATAACAAATAAAGCTCGTCTTGCAACACAGCAAGACCAATACATGCATTATTATACCATAGTTCGCATTTGCCATTTCCAAAACGGCAATCATATCCATCAAAATCCAATTTGGATACACTTATTAAATTTCTTTGCAAAGAAGGAACATAAAAAACATCTCGAAGTAAAAGTGTGAAGCCATTCGGGAGCTCTAAAGGAAGATCGCCAATAGCTTCAACTTTTTCTTCAACTCCATTTGCAACTTTAATGGATCTTTCGCTTCTTTGCGTAGTCCTCGTCGAACGGAATGCCTTTAAACAATTACAAGCATGAATAGTTGCTCCAGAATCAACCCACCATGTGGATCTAGAATAACCAACATAATGAGATTCATTTACAAATGAAATAATGTTCTCACCTTTCTTTGCCATGATCATTTTCAGGAAGTCAGGACAATCTTTCTTGTAATGTCCTGTCTTCTTGCAGTGTAGACACTGATCCTTTTCAACAGTAAACTGTTGTTGCTGAGGTAGATGCTGAGGCTGTTTTGCTTTTGAGGAGGGTGTCTTATAGTTCTTTTTCTTGTTATCTTTAACATAGTTAATTGAGCCACCATTGGCCTCCTTGATTCTTTCCTCCTCTTGCACACAATTAGCGATGAGCTTTTCAAAATTCCATTTCTCTGGACTTATATTGTAGTTGACAACAAAGTTGTCAAAAAGCTTTGGCAATGAGGCCATAACCAGATGGACCAGAAAGTCATCTGTAATGCCCAAATCCATTGGCTTCAACTTGGAAGCCATGTTGCTCATCCTAAGAATGTGATCTCTGACACCACCTCCATGGTACCTCTCTGTCACAAGCTGCTTTATCAGTTGTGTGGCATAAGTCTTTGAAGAACCAGTAAACTGGCTCTTTATTCTTTCGAGGTACTCTGAGACGGCGTCACACTCTGGGATTGAGCCCAATATGGTTGGCTCAATCGTGTTCTTTACCACAGCCAAACATTTCTTGTTGGCTAGGGACCATTTCGTATGCTCAACGTCATACGACATGATGAGGGGAGCATTGTCCCTCTCTCTCTTTTGCCAGTCAGCATCTGACTCATTTTCACCTCTGACAAGTGCAGCAGGTGCTATAGGACGTGGGGTGGTCAACACCCAGTCCACCTCTCCCAAGATGAAAGCAAGGTCGAGTTTTCTTTTCCATTCTCCATAGTTATCTCCCTTCAGGGTCGGAATATCTTTTATGCAACCCATCAAGGAGTAGCCTCCTGAAATAATCATGTACAGTGAAAACAAAATTAACATTAAAAATATCATGTATTAAGTCTACATCACCGTTGGGCAGAAAATAGACATAACACATAGAGCCATAGCTATAACATTGCAATTATCAACGTTGGTCAGAAAATTACAACATCATAGCACAGAATTAATGTTCCTAAAATTAAATTCTCCCGTTGGTTCGAAATTTAATTTTAGAAACCTAATTTTATCAATTTCATCTATTTGCAGCGGAAAACTCTATTAAAATTCGCATTAACAGTAGCAAATCTTTCTGTTATTTACTCTCGGTAAAAATTCTCCCGTTGGTTCAAATTTAAACAGAGGTAAAAACATGCAAAAACAATTAAAATTCTATTGAAATTTGCATGAAAATTGACAAAATTTAAAAGGAAAAATTCTTTTCTCTATTTTTGGCCGAGGGGCACAAATTAAACTTAGTTAAATTTGGCCCAAAAACGGCCTATTTAAAATTCGGCCGAGGGACCCAATTCGGACTTTTCCCCGGCCCTTTGCCGGTCGGCCCACGGCCTTTTGACGCGCGCGCGGCGCCCCTCCCCTCCCCCAGGCCGCAACCTGGGCCTGGGCCGGGAAAGCCGCCCCCGCCGAGCGCCCTCTTGGGCCGTTGGGCTCAAGGGGAGGGAGATCTATCTAACACTTCCTGCCTGAAGCTGAAGTCCACGGATCGAACTGATCAATCCAGATGGTGATCAAAATATGGGTGAAATCAAGAGGGCTTACAATATAATTTTCAGCTCCAACTGAGTCCTGATGATATGATCCTCTGTAGTCTCTACATTTCATGTCGTTTGTCACGCCCCAAACTGGCCCCGGGCGGAGACCAGGATAGAGCGGTCCAGATTGACCTGTATGCCTGTACCAGTCCCAGGAAATAGCGCTGGTACAACAGGAAGACTGAATATCACAACAACAGCGGTCTCTTTATTAAGAGTAGGGTTACAACCAAGGTTGGAACTGCGGACAGAACCCGAGTTCACAACAGCATTACAAAAAGGCAGAAGCGGAAAGCGGAGACTAGCCCTAAGCCACAAGCAAAGCCTTGGGGAAGGCCGAAACCCTACTACTGCTCGAAGTCGGCTTGCTCCTGGAAGAACTCTTCATCAGCAGGGTCCACCTCTTCNTCTCTGTATGTGTGTTTCGGGATCATGAGGGATAGGGTTAGTAGTACCGACCGCTTGAGGCGTTGGAGGATGAAGAGGGGCTGGCCATTGTCGTTGTCGTTGCGGGCTTGACGAGGCGTGGCGCGGCGGTGATGCTTCCCGTCACTGGCTGCGTCCCCTCGATCGGATTAGGGTTAGGGTTTGTGGGTGGAGATGGCGGCGGCAGCGAACCTCGTTTCATGTGCCGCCCCGGCCTCCACCCCTGTTTTTATGGCGCAGGGTGACGGGGGCCCGCCAGCCAATGGGCTGGGTGCCCCCGATAAGGGCGCGGGGTCAAGGCCCCTTGTGCCGTTGGGCTCAAGTGGAGGGAGATCATGTTTCATATGGTCTGGTGTCTCCTCGGTGTCTTACTATGTTGCTGTACTTTCTCCTGTCTCCTCGGTGTCTTACTATATGTTGCTGTACTTTCTCCGTTTATACTGTAAGACACTTTTTTCTTTTATAGGTTTGACTAAATTTATAAAAAAATTAACAACATCTATAACACCAAATTAATTTTACCAAATATAATATTAAATATATATTAATAATATGTATATTTGTGTTGAAAATGTTACTATGTTTTTTATAAATTCAATTAAACTTAAAAATATTTGATTAAGAAAAGTAAAAATGTCTTATGATATAAAATGGAGGGAGTAATGAAATATATGTTCTATTGGAACAATGATATAATCAGTTACCCAACCACTGGGCGACAATATGAAATCTTCGGGAGATTGAAATTTTGTGTGAACCATCTTTGGCTGTCGTATAAAGCTGGATTGATCTCGAATCAATCTTTGGTCTTTTTTTTCAGGTTGTAGCTTATTCCTGCAAAATGAAGGAAAATTAGGGTTATTTGGAGGAAAAAAATCAATAATAAAATGCTTGAGATTGAGAGTCTCTGTGCAGATTGAAGCGTTACTTAGAGCATTCCGGCAGCTCATCCAAATTTCATCCTCCATATTCCTATTTAGATGGTCATCCAAGATACCTACTCCATATTACTTTTCACTCCAACAGATCATCCATATTACATCATCCATATCATATCATCTTATATTTTATTAATATATTTCAACTACCATACATTTACATTTATATTTATCTCTCATCTTTCTCTTCCTCTCTTCCATTGCTTTGACGGGGAGGACGAGAAGGGCCGACAAGCGGTTCGCGGGAGGTCGGCGCGGGAGGCGGGGTCGTTGGGCGGAGGAGCAGCATAGGCACGGGTGGTGGGGTTGCCCGGCGGAGGAGCAGCGGGCGTGGGAGGCGGGTCTCGGGCGGAGGAGCGGGCGCGAGCGCGGGAGAGGGGGTCGCGGGTGGTCACCAGGTGAAGAAGTGGCGGGCGTGGGAGGTGGGGTCGCCGGACGGGAGCCACAGCGAAAGGCGCTTCTTCTCCAATAACCTCTCCTAGATCCGGTTGGTGCTACCTCTCTACCTCCCTTCTTCCTCCTCCGACAGCCAATCCAGCCGGAGCCGCACCTCATCCTCCTTGTCTCTCTCCTCCTCTGTCTGCTTTGCCTGCCGCTATATTCAGAACTCCTGATGAAGGCGGGAGCTCGTCCCAGATGCAACGGTTGCGATATGGCGTGAGGAGAGAGGAACGCCAAATTTAGCGTATGCGCTATGTTTGACGTAGCCGATGGCGTATCCGCTGGAGACCAATTTTTCACTCCCATCTGTTGTTTCTCAGATGGAGGATCAGATGGAGCATCTGTTGTGGATGCTCTTAGGTTGTTAATTACTCCCTTTAGTTTTTAATAAATGACGATGTTGACTTTTAGATATACGTTTGAATATTTATCTTATTTACAAATATTTGATGATTTTAACTATGACTTATTTTATTATTAGGTACTTAAAGTATAACTTATATTTTTTTCCAAATTCGCACAATCAGACAAATGATAAAACTTTATGATCAAAGTCAACCACATGAAATATATGTTAGGACTGGAGGAAGTAATTACATAATTTCTTTAATAAGATAATAGTTAAAAAACTTTATCTAAAAGTGAATAGTGTCATCTATTTAAAAATAAGATGGTGTACCATATGAAAGGCGAATAGTAAATTCCCTTGCTTGTTATACAATATTTGACATGGAGCGATGGAGACAGTAATTTATCATGGTATTAGGTAGTTCGTGATAGCACGGTTAATTGCATAAACCTGCTCATGTGCATCATGCCTATTCTATTAGTAATAAAAGTAGTGGTTTGTTAAATATAAGCTTTTCAAATTACATCAGTTAAATGAATAAAGCATGACATTCAGTTGATTCAACTTTGTTCGATCAGGTCATTTTTTATGGGCTCAAACCCACATCTTTGACGGTTGAACATATATATGTGTGTGTGTATATATATATATATATATATATATATATATTAACGTGTCCAGTGCTTTGGACACGTTGTCGTGTGGCTGAATCCTGCATGCGTTGGCAGAACGTGTTGCACGTGTCCTGAAAACACGCGCTGCCTGGGTACAGGATATAGTTGCAAGACCCTGCTTTGATACGGCCTTTTGACGCGCGCGGGCGCTCCTCCCCTCCCCAGGCCGCAACCTGGGCCTGGGCCGAGAAAGCCGCCCCCGCCGAGCGCCCTCTTGGGCCAAATTTGGCCCGGCCGACTACGGCCGTCCGATCGCTAGGGTTTTGATCGGACGGCCGAGCGGGGAGATCGGGCGATCAAAACCCGACCCTAGCCGCCAGCTGCCGAAAAACCCTAGCCCCCTTCTCTCTCGTGCGCGTGCGGCTGAGCGAGCGGTGCGGCGTCGCCGCCGCCGGCGGTCTTCGCGCCACTGCGCCATGGCCGGAGCCCTCGTGTCGCCGGCCCCTCTTTTCTCTTCTCCCCCCCACCGTCTCGGAGAGCAGCGATGGAGATGGTGGCACCGCTGCGGGCCCCCTCGTCGGCACGCGCGTGCACTCGCGGGTGCGCGCACGGCCGTCGAGGAGCTCCTTGGCGGTGCCCTTTGCCCTCCCCCTTTGGCCGGCGACGGCCGGCGATAAGGTAGGGTTTCGGATTTCTTTTCGATCCGTTCGGATCGTTTCTTTTCTTTCTTTTTTCTTTGAATTTCTATCTCCGAACTCGATCTAAACGCTAGGTTGCTCTGATACCATTGTTAGCATTCTATAGGAGATCGCCTAGGGTTTCGATCGAGGGGATTTCTCTGTATGTGTGTTTCGGGATCATGAGGGATAGGGTTAGTAGTACCGACCGCTTGAGGCATTGGAGGATGAAGAGGCGCCGGCCATTGTCGTTGTCGTCGCGGGCTTGACGAGGCGTGGCGCGGCGGTGATGCTTCCCGTCACTGGCTGCGCCCCCTCGATCGGATTAGGGTTAGGGTTTGTGGGTTGAGATGGCGGCGGCGGNCATATTACTTTTCACTCCAACAGATCATCCATATTACATCATCCATATCATATCATCTTATATTTTATTAATATATTTCAACTACCATACATTTACATTTATATTTATCTCTCATCTTTCTCTTCCTCTCTTCCATTGCTTTGACGGGGAGGACGAGAAGGGCCGACAAGCGGTTCGCGGGAGGTCGGCGCGGGAGGCGGGGTCGTTGGGCGGAGGAGCAGCATAGGCACGGGTGGTGGGGTTGCCCGGCGGAGGAGCAGCGGGCGTGGGAGGCGGGTCTCGGGCGGAGGAGCGGGCGCGAGCGCGGGAGAGGGGGTCGCGGGTGGTCACCAGGTGAAGAAGTGGCGGGCGTGGGAGGTGGGGTCGCCGGACGGGAGCCACAGCGAAAGGCGCTTCTTCTCCAATAACCTCTCCTAGATCCGGTTGGTGCTACCTCTCTACCTCCCTTCTTCCTCCTCCGACAGCCAATCCAGCCGGAGCCGCACCTCATCCTCCTTGTCTCTCTCCTCCTCTGTCTGCTTTGCCTGCCGCTATATTTAGAACTCCTGATGAAGGCGGGAGCTCGTCCCAGATGCAACGGTTGCGATATGGCGTGAGGAGAGAGGAACGCCAAATTTAGCGTATGCGCTATGTTTGACGTAGCCGATGGCTTATCCGCTGGAGACCAATTTTTCACTCCCATCTGTTGTTTCTCAGATGGAGGATCAGATGGAGCATCTGTTGTGGATGCTCTTAGGTTGTTAATTACTCCCTTTAGTTTTTAATAAATGACGATGTTGACTTTTAGATATACGTTTGAATATTTATCTTATTTACAAATATTTGATGATTTTAACTATGACTTATTTTATTATTAGGTACTTAAAGTATAACTTATATTTTTTTCCAAATTCGCACAATCAGACAAATGATAAAACTTTATGATCAAAGTCAACCACATGAAATATATGTTAGGACTGGAGGAAGTAATTACATAATTTCTTTAATAAGATAATAGTTAAAAAACTTTATCTAAAAGTGAATAGTGTCATCTATTTAAAAATAAGATGGTGTACCATATGAAAGGCGAATAGTAAATTCCCTTGCTTGTTATACAATATTTGACATGGAGCGATGGAGACAGTAATTTATCATGGTATTAGGTAGTTCGTGATAGCACGGTTAATTGCATAAACCTGCTCATGTGCATCATGCCTATTCTATTAGTAATAAAAGTAGTGGTTTGTTAAATATAAGCTTTTCAAATTACATCAGTTAAATGAATAAAGCATGACATTCAGTTGATTCAACTTTGTTCGATCAGGTCATTTTTTATGGGCTCAAACCCACATCTTTGACGGTTGAACATATATATGTGTGTGTGTATATATATATATATATATATATATATATATTAACGTGTCCAGTGCTTTGGACACGTTGTCGTGTGGCTGAATCCTGCATGCGTTGGCAGAACGTGTTGCACGTGTCCTGAAAACACGCGCTGCCTGGGTACAGGATATAGTTGCAAGACCCTGCTTTGATACGGCCTTTTGACGCGCGCGGGCGCTCCTCCCCTCCCCAGGCCGCAACCTGGGCCTGGGCCGAGAAAGCCGCCCCCGCCGAGCGCCCTCTTGGGCCAAATTTGGCCCGGCCGACTACGGCCGTCCGATCGCTAGGGTTTTGATCGGACGGCCGAGCGGGGAGATCGGGCGATCAAAACCCGACCCTAGCCGCCAGCTGCCGAAAAACCCTAGCCCCCTTCTCTCTCGTGCGCGTGCGGCTGAGCGAGCGGTGCGGCGTCGCCGCCGCCGGCGGTCTTCGCGCCACTGCGCCATGGCCGGAGCCCTCGTGTCGCCGGCCCCTCTTTTCTCTTCTCCCCCCCACCGTCTCGGAGAGCAGCGATGGAGATGGTGGCACCGCTGCGGGCCCCCTCGTCGGCACGCGCGTGCACTCGCGGGTGCGCGCACGGCCGTCGAGGAGCTCCTTGGCGGTGCCCTTTGCCCTCCCCCTTTGGCCGGCGACGGCCGGCGATAAGGTAGGGTTTCGGATTTCTTTTCGATCCGTTCGGATCGTTTCTTTTCTTTCTTTTTTCTTTGAATTTCTATCTCCGAACTCGATCTAAACGCTAGGTTGCTCTGATACCATTGTTAGCATTCTATAGGAGATCGCCTAGGGTTTCGATCGAGGGGATTTCTCTGTATGTGTGTTTCGGGATCATGAGGGATAGGGTTAGTAGTACCGACCGCTTGAGGCGTTGGAGGATGAAGAGGGGCTGGCCATTGTCGTTGTCGTTGCGGGCTTGACGAGGCGTGGCGCGGCGGTGATGCTTCCCGTCACTGGCTGCGTCCCCTCGATCGGATTAGGGTTAGGGTTTGTGGGTGGAGATGGCGGCGGCAGCGAACCTCGTTTCATGTGCCGCCCCGGCCTCCACCCCTGTTTTTATGGCGCAGGGTGACGGGGGCCCGCCAGCCAATGGGCTGGGTGCCCCCGATAAGGGCGCGGGGTCAAGGCCCCTTGTGCCGTTGGGCTCAAGTGGAGGGAGATCATGTTTCATATGGTCTGGTGTCTCCTCGGTGTCTTACTATGTTGCTGTACTTTCTCCTGTCTCCTCGGTGTCTTACTATATGTTGCTGTACTTTCTCCGTTTATACTGTAAGACACTTTTTTCTTTTATAGGTTTGACTAAATTTATAAAAAAATTAACAACATCTATAACACCAAATTAATTTTACCAAATATAATATTAAATATATATTAATAATATGTATATTTGTGTTGAAAATGTTACTATGTTTTTTATAAATTCAATTAAACTTAAAAATATTTGATTAAGAAAAGTAAAAATGTCTTATGATATAAAATGGAGGGAGTAATGAAATATATGTTCTATTGGAACAATGATATAATCAGTTACCCAACCACTGGGCGACAATATGAAATCTTCGGGAGATTGAAATTTTGTGTGAACCATCTTTGGCTGTCGTATAAAGCTGGATTGATCTCGAATCAATCTTTGGTCTTTTTTTTCAGGTTGTAGCTTATTCCTGCAAAATGAAGGAAAATTAGGGTTATTTGGAGGAAAAAAATCAATAATAAAATGCTTGAGATTGAGAGTCTCTGTGCAGATTGAAGCGTTACTTAGAGCATTCCGGCAGCTCATCCAAATTTCATCCTCCATATTCCTATTTAGATGGTCATCCAAGATACCTACTCCATATTACTTTTCACTCCAACAGATCATCCATATTACATCATCCATATCATATCATCTTATATTTTATTAATATATTTCAACTACCATACATTTACATTTATATTTATCTCTCATCTTTCTCTTCCTCTCTTCCATTGCTTTGACGGGGAGGACGAGAAGGGCCGACAAGCGGTTCGCGGGAGGTCGGCGCGGGAGGCGGGGTCGTTGGGCGGAGGAGCAGCATAGGCACGGGTGGTGGGGTTGCCCGGCGGAGGAGCAGCGGGCGTGGGAGGCGGGTCTCGGGCGGAGGAGCGGGCGCGAGCGCGGGAGAGGGGGTCGCGGGTGGTCACCAGGTGAAGAAGTGGCGGGCGTGGGAGGTGGGGTCGCCGGACGGGAGCCACAGCGAAAGGCGCTTCTTCTCCAATAACCTCTCCTAGATCCGGTTGGTGCTACCTCTCTACCTCCCTTCTTCCTCCTCCGACAGCCAATCCAGCCGGAGCCGCACCTCATCCTCCTTGTCTCTCTCCTCCTCTGTCTGCTTTGCCTGCCGCTATATTTAGAACTCCTGATGAAGGCGGGAGCTCGTCCCAGATGCAACGGTTGCGATATGGCGTGAGGAGAGAGGAACGCCAAATTTAGCGTATGCGCTATGTTTGACGTAGCCGATGGCTTATCCGCTGGAGACCAATTTTTCACTCCCATCTGTTGTTTCTCAGATGGAGGATCAGATGGAGCATCTGTTGTGGATGCTCTTAGGTTGTTAATTACTCCCTTTAGTTTTTAATAAATGACGATGTTGACTTTTAGATATACGTTTGAATATTTATCTTATTTACAAATATTTGATGATTTTAACTATGACTTATTTTATTATTAGGTACTTAAAGTATAACTTATATTTTTTTCCAAATTCGCACAATCAGACAAATGATAAAACTTTATGATCAAAGTCAACCACATGAAATATATGTTAGGACTGGAGGAAGTAATTACATAATTTCTTTAATAAGATAATAGTTAAAAAACTTTATCTAAAAGTGAATAGTGTCATCTATTTAAAAATAAGATGGTGTACCATATGAAAGGCGAATAGTAAATTCCCTTGCTTGTTATACAATATTTGACATGGAGCGATGGAGACAGTAATTTATCATGGTATTAGGTAGTTCGTGATAGCACGGTTAATTGCATAAACCTGCTCATGTGCATCATGCCTATTCTATTAGTAATAAAAGTAGTGGTTTGTTAAATATAAGCTTTTCAAATTACATCAGTTAAATGAATAAAGCATGACATTCAGTTGATTCAACTTTGTTCGATCAGGTCATTTTTTATGGGCTCAAACCCACATCTTTGACGGTTGAACATATATATGTGTGTGTGTATATATATATATATATATATATATATATATTAACGTGTCCAGTGCTTTGGACACGTTGTCGTGTGGCTGAATCCTGCATGCGTTGGCAGAACGTGTTGCACGTGTCCTGAAAACACGCGCTGCCTGGGTACAGGATATAGTTGCAAGACCCTGCTTTGATACGGCCTTTTGACGCGCGCGGGCGCTCCTCCCCTCCCCAGGCCGCAACCTGGGCCTGGGCCGAGAAAGCCGCCCCCGCCGAGCGCCCTCTTGGGCCAAATTTGGCCCGGCCGACTACGGCCGTCCGATCGCTAGGGTTTTGATCGGACGGCCGAGCGGGGAGATCGGGCGATCAAAACCCGACCCTAGCCGCCAGCTGCCGAAAAACCCTAGCCCCCTTCTCTCTCGTGCGCGTGCGGCTGAGCGAGCGGTGCGGCGTCGCCGCCGCCGGCGGTCTTCGCGCCACTGCGCCATGGCCGGAGCCCTCGTGTCGCCGGCCCCTCTTTTCTCTTCTCCCCCCCACCGTCTCGGAGAGCAGCGATGGAGATGGTGGCACCGCTGCGGGCCCCCTCGTCGGCACGCGCGTGCACTCGCGGGTGCGCGCACGGCCGTCGAGGAGCTCCTTGGCGGTGCCCGTTGCCCTCCCCCTTTGGCCGGCGACGGCCGGCGATAAGGTAGGGTTTCGGATTTCTTTTCGATCCGTTCGGATCGTTTCTTTTCTTTCTTTTTTCTTTGAATTTCTATCTCCGAACTCGATCTAAACGCTAGGTTGCTCTGATACCATTGTTAGCATTCTATAGGAGATCGCCTAGGGTTTCGATCGAGGGGATTTCTCTGTATGTGTGTTTCGGGATCATGAGGGATAGGGTTAGTAGTACCGACCGCTTGAGGCGTTGGAGGATGAAGAGGGGCTGGCCATTGTCGTTGTCGTTGCGGGCTTGACGAGGCGTGGCGCGGCGGTGATGCTTCCCGTCACTGGCTGCGTCCCCTCGATCGGATTAGGGTTAGGGTTTGTGGGTGGAGATGGCGGCGGCAGCGAACCTCGTTTCATGTGCCGCCCCGGCCTCCACCCCTGTTTTTATGGCGCAGGGTGACGGGGGCCCGCCAGCCAATGGGCTGGGTGCCCCCGATAAGGGCGCGGGGTCAAGGCCCCTTGTGCCGTTGGGCTCAAGTGGAGGGAGATCATGTTTCATATGGTCTGGTGTCTCCTCGGTGTCTTACTATGTTGCTGTACTTTCTCCTGTCTCCTCGGTGTCTTACTATATGTTGCTGTACTTTCTCCGTTTATACTGTAAGACACTTTTTTCTTTTATAGGTTTGACTAAATTTATAAAAAAATTAACAACATCTATAACACCAAATTAATTTTACCAAATATAATATTAAATATATATTAATAATATGTATATTTGTGTTGAAAATGTTACTATGTTTTTTATAAATTCAATTAAACTTAAAAATATTTGATTAAGAAAAGTAAAAATGTCTTATGATATAAAATGGAGGGAGTAATGAAATATATGTTCTATTGGAACAATGATATAATCAGTTACCCAACCACTGGGCGACAATATGAAATCTTCGGGAGATTGAAATTTTGTGTGAACCATCTTTGGCTGTCGTATAAAGCTGGATTGATCTCGAATCAATCTTTGGTCTTTTTTTTCAGGTTGTAGCTTATTCCTGCAAAATGAAGGAAAATTAGGGTTATTTGGAGGAAAAAAATCAATAATAAAATGCTTGAGATTGAGAGTCTCTGTGCAGATTGAAGCGTTACTTAGAGCATTCCGGCAGCTCATCCAAATTTCATCCTCCATATTCCTATTTAGATGGTCATCCAAGATACCTACTCCATATTACTTTTCACTCCAACAGATCATCCATATTACATCATCCATATCATATCATCTTATATTTTATTAATATATTTCAACTACCATACATTTACATTTATATTTATCTCTCATCTTTCTCTTCCTCTCTTCCATTGCTTTGACGGGGAGGACGAGAAGGGCCGACAAGCGGTTCGCGGGAGGTCGGCGCGGGAGGCGGGGTCGTTGGGCGGAGGAGCAGCATAGGCACGGGTGGTGGGGTTGCCCGGCGGAGGAGCAGCGGGCGTGGGAGGCGGGTCTCGGGCGGAGGAGCGGGCGCGAGCGCGGGAGAGGGGGTCGCGGGTGGTCACCAGGTGAAGAAGTGGCGGGCGTGGGAGGTGGGGTCGCCGGACGGGAGCCACAGCGAAAGGCGCTTCTTCTCCAATAACCTCTCCTAGATCCGGTTGGTGCTACCTCTCTACCTCCCTTCTTCCTCCTCCGACAGCCAATCCAGCCGGAGCCGCACCTCATCCTCCTTGTCTCTCTCCTCCTCTGTCTGCTTTGCCTGCCGCTATATTTAGAACTCCTGATGAAGGCGGGAGCTCGTCCCAGATGCAACGGTTGCGATATGGCGTGAGGAGAGAGGAACGCCAAATTTAGCGTATGCGCTATGTTTGACGTAGCCGATGGCGTATCCGCTGGAGACCAATTTTTCACTCCCATCTGTTGTTTCTCAGATGGAGGATCAGATGGAGCATCTGTTGTGGATGCTCTTAGGTTGTTAATTACTCCCTTTAGTTTTTAATAAATGACGATGTTGACTTTTAGATATACGTTTGAATATTTATCTTATTTACAAATATTTGATGATTTTAACTATGACTTATTTTATTATTAGGTACTTAAAGTATAACTTATATTTTTTTCCAAATTCGCACAATCAGACAAATGATAAAACTTTATGATCAAAGTCAACCACATGAAATATATGTTAGGACTGGAGGAAGTAATTACATAATTTCTTTAATAAGATAATAGTTAAAAAACTTTATCTAAAAGTGAATAGTGTCATCTATTTAAAAATAAGATGGTGTACCATATGAAAGGCGAATAGTAAATTCCCTTGCTTGTTATACAATATTTGACATGGAGCGATGGAGACAGTAATTTATCATGGTATTAGGTAGTTCGTGATAGCACGGTTAATTGCATAAACCTGCTCATGTGCATCATGCCTATTCTATTAGTAATAAAAGTAGTGGTTTGTTAAATATAAGCTTTTCAAATTACATCAGTTAAATGAATAAAGCATGACATTCAGTTGATTCAACTTTGTTCGATCAGGTCATTTTTTATGGGCTCAAACCCACATCTTTGACGGTTGAACATATATATGTGTGTGTGTATATATATATATATATATATATATATATATTAACGTGTCCAGTGCTTTGGACACGTTGTCGTGTGGCTGAATCCTGCATGCGTTGGCAGAACGTGTTGCACGTGTCCTGAAAACACGCGCTGCCTGGGTACAGGATATAGTTGCAAGACCCTGCTTTGATACGGCCTTTTGACGCGCGCGGGCGCTCCTCCCCTCCCCAGGCCGCAACCTGGGCCTGGGCCGAGAAAGCCGCCCCCGCCGAGCGCCCTCTTGGGCCAAATTTGGCCCGGCCGACTACGGCCGTCCGATCGCTAGGGTTTTGATCGGACGGCCGAGCGGGGAGATCGGGCGATCAAAACCCGACCCTAGCCGCCAGCTGCCGAAAAACCCTAGCCCCCTTCTCTCTCGTGCGCGTGCGGCTGAGCGAGCGGTGCGGCGTCGCCGCCGCCGGCGGTCTTCGCGCCACTGCGCCATGGCCGGAGCCCTCGTGTCGCCGGCCCCTCTTTTCTCTTCTCCCCCCCACCGTCTCGGAGAGCAGCGATGGAGATGGTGGCACCGCTGCGGGCCCCCTCGTCGGCACGCGCGTGCACTCGCGGGTGCGCGCACGGCCGTCGAGGAGCTCCTTGGCGGTGCCCTTTGCCCTCCCCCTTTGGCCGGCGACGGCCGGCGATAAGGTAGGGTTTCGGATTTCTTTTCGATCCGTTCGGATCGTTTCTTTTCTTTCTTTTTTCTTTGAATTTCTATCTCCGAACTCGATCTAAACGCTAGGTTGCTCTGATACCATTGTTAGCATTCTATAGGAGATCGCCTAGGGTTTCGATCGAGGGGATTTCTCTGTATGTGTGTTTCGGGATCATGAGGGATAGGGTTAGTAGTACCGACCGCTTGAGGCATTGGAGGATGAAGAGGCGCCGGCCATTGTCGTTGTCGTCGCGGGCTTGACGAGGCGTGGCGCGGCGGTGATGCTTCCCGTCACTGGCTGCGCCCCCTCGATCGGATTAGGGTTAGGGTTTGTGGGTTGAGATGGCGGCGGCGGCGAACCTCGTTTCATGTGCCGNCCCACCAGCCAATGGGCTGGGCGCCCCCGATCAGGGCGCGGTCAAGGTCCGTTTGGCCGTTGGGCCCGACGGTGGGAGATCTATCTAACATTCTCCCCCTTGATCTCACTATTTCTTTTAGCTTTTTCTATTTCATCATAGATTTGTAAATAGAGCATGTTTCATCGTCACGGTTAATCACCGATGGATTTAACAGCCACTATACACGTCTCCATTCAGAAACAGATACCTTAACTTTTGGGCCCTATAGTCCAGGATTCATAAGGCTTCCCTTAAACCCATGCCGGCTACATGTTCCTTGAACACGTTGGGTGGTAGACCTTTCGTGAGCGGATCCGCGAGCATTCTTTCTGTACTAATGTGCTCGAGACTGATTGTTTGATCCCGGACTTTGTCCTTCACAACATAGTACTTTATGTCAATGTGTTTGGCAGCACCACTTGACTGATTGTTGTGAGCGTACATTACTGCGGGTTCGTTATCGCAGTATAACTTTAGTGGTTTCTCAATACTGTCAACCACCTTTAAACCGGGTATGAACTTCTTTAGCCAGTTCACCTGCCCCGTGGCCTCATAGCATGCTATAAACTCGGCATACATCGTAGACCCTGCAGTGATAGTCTGTTTTGAGCTTTTCCATGAAATAGCTCCTCCTGCAAGGGTGAACACGTATCCCGATGTTGACTTTGTATTATCTTTTGCAAAATCAGAATCAGAATACCCCACTATCTGGAGTGATTCTGATCTTCTGTAAGACAGCATGAGGCCTTTTGTACCTTGTAAATAACGCAAAACTTTCTTTACTAATTTCTAGTGCTCTGGGCCTGGATTACTCTGAAATCTGCCAAGTAACCCGGTGACAAATGCCAAGTCAGGGCGTGTGCACACTTGCGCATACTGTAGGCTTCCCACAGCTGACGCATATGGCTTTGTTTTCATTTCGTTGAGCTCGTACTGATTTCTGGGACATTGCCATGTCCCATACTTTTCTCCTTTAACTATAGGAGCAGGTGTAGCACTGCATCTGTACATGTTGAATTTCTTCAGCACCTTTTCTATATATGTCTTTTGAGAAAGTCCCAATGTATACTTCGTTCTATCTCGGTGAATCTCTATGCCCAAAACATATGAAGCCTCACCGAGGTCTTTGATGTCAAAGTTTGAGGACAAGAATTTCTTTGTTTCCTGCAATAGACTGACATCACTACTAGCCATCTGATGTAATTCTAAATCATAATGTGCCACCAGTGCTATTATAATCCTAAAGGAATCTTTACAAGAGACTGGAGAAAAAGTCTCATTGTAATCAATCCATTCTCTTTGCGTGAAACCTTTTGCCACAAGTCGCGCCTTGAACTTTTCTATATTCCCTCTGGAGTCATATTTAGTTTTGTAGACCCATTTGCAGCCTACTGTTTTGGCTCCTTTAGGAATTTCTTCCAAAACCCAGACATCGTTTAGTTTC